>PVIY010019073.1:0-46374 GCA_004026745.1 Myrmecophaga tridactyla
TGCTCTAGGCTTTTGGAATTTATCTAAAGGAAAGCAGCCCAAATTTTCTGCTCTTGTTGAGTTTCTTACTTAACTGTTAGTTGGGGGAACAGAGATCTAAAATAATGTATTGAATATAGAGTTTATTACATAGTATTAAGGTTAGAGGTTTGAGATCCCTATATAAATAAGACCATCTAAAGTTTTATTCAGTTTTCCTTAGCTTCTTACCTAATGTCTTTTTGCTGTTCTAGGCTCTCATCTGAAATGCCTCTTTAAATTTAGTTGTCATGTCTTGTTAAACTCTCTTTGGCTGTGAAAGTTTCTCAGATTCTCCTTGTTTTTGATGACCTTGACAATTTTTGAGGATTAGCAGTCAGTGTTTTGTAGAATGTCCCTCTATTAGGATTTGTCTGATGTTTATTCATCATTAGGTTGAGGGATGGAAAAACAGACATAAAGTGCTCTTTATCATATCTGTATTAAACTGCACATCATCAATGTGATTAACGCTGTTGGTATTAACTCTAATCACCTGATTGTGGTAGTGCTTGTCAGGTTTCTCCACTATAAAATTACTCATTTACCCTTGCCCATACCATACTCTTTTCTATTCTTCAGACCATATTTGGAATTCTGAATGGAATGTTTACCTCTTCTGACTCATTTAGTCATTTATTCAAACATTTATTTATATCATTATGAACACATGGATACTTACACTTAAAGTAATAATTCACCAATACTTTATCTATTACTGCTCATCTTGTTCTAGCTCTAACCATTGTGAGCTCTTTCAATTGTTGACTCAGAAGCCTTTTGACATACCTCATCCTTGTGTTTATTTTGAGCACTTCCCTATTCTCTGGCACAGCAAGATATTCAGACTCATCTTGTACATTTCCTGTCCCAGACCTAGAATAAGCCATTTCCCCAAAGAGCTTTGGTTTCTTTTATTGGAAAATAATGTTAGAAACTACAACATGGAACATTTTGTGAGAGGTGTAAGAATTGTGACTTCTAAATGTTGCAACTTTTGCAGTGTTTTAAGAGACTAGTGATGTATTGAGATTTTCAATTTAAAAAGCTTTCCATGGTTGCTTTGATGCACAGAGCAACCACAGGCTTCAGAAGGGCCAGAATGGAAGCTTTTAGGAGGTTACTGCAGTTTACCCAGACCAGGGATGATGACTTGAATTAAGGTGTGAGCAGTTGGGGGTAGTGAGAAGTGGTTAGATTATGAGCCCTTTCAGTTTGAAGAAAGTTTATCTCCATTATTTTGTTCAAATATTTCCTCATTCTCAATTTATTTTTCTCCTCCTTCTGGAACTTCTTTTATCCAGATTTAGCCATGCCTATTTTTGTCCTACCCATTTCTTAACTATTATATTTACTTTTTTATTCTTTTCTAGTATCTTATAAGTGAATTTCTGTTTCCAATCTTCTAAGTTCTTGGCTCATACTTTTGCCATATCCATTCTTTTACTTATTCTATGGTTTTTTCTATGATATTCTTTGTATTGTTTATTTCATCAACTACATTTTATATCTCTAATACTACTACTTAATAAATTAAATTTCTACCACTTTACTGCCGCATTCCCCAAACTCCTCTTTTGCTATATATATATATTTTCTTAGTAATCATTAACACCTAATGTCCTATACATTTTTCTCCCCCTCCACACCATGAGAACTGAGTTTTTTTTCTACTGCCATATTTCTAAAACTGAATAATAGCTCAGATATTTGTTGAAAGAATGAACTGATAGAATAGCTGGCTCAGATAATCTTTCATTTAATAGAGGAGATCTGACAGTCACATTATAGAAATCTAATTCTAACTGTAGCATATGGGCTACCCCAGTGACTGTATTCAAACATGTGCTTGGCCTCAGGTCAGGACACCATAGGATCCACCTTTTATAGACAGGGCTGTCAAATTCATTCAAGTCTGGGGAAGACATCATGAAAAGAGTAAATCAAGTGGAAATATGGTCGAGGTCACTGTCTTTTCAGATAGTCTGTGTTTGATAAGGCCTAAGGTTATGTAATCATATTTGTGGCTTGATTATTTTCACAATCAAGAGGAACTGAGAGTTATTTAGCCACCAGATTAGGTGCCATTTAGGGAAATTGAATGGAAAGGCACCTCTTCTATTCATTTGACTTTATGGCTGGTTACTCTTTTGTATTTTCATATGTTGTCTCATTTTTTTTTACATATGTTATTGTGAAATATAACATATATTCAGAAAATGATAAATTTCAGAGTACAGTTTAGCAAGTAATTGTTAGAGCAAATTTCAAAGGGTAGCTTAACAAATAGTTACAGAGCAAACACCTGCTAAGTGTACAACATTGTTAGAGACCTAGAAGCTGTCTTTGTATCTATTTCTGATCACATCCACCTTTTTTCAAGGGTATTTGGTCAGATCTGTTTTTTTATTTTTTAAATATTTTAAAAACTTTTTTTGGTATAATATACATGCAAAGCAAAGAAAGAAAAAAGCAATCATTTTCAAAGCACAGTTCAACAAATATAGTTACAGAACAGATCCTAGAGTTGGTCATAGACCACTACACCATCATCTCAGATTTTTTCCTTCTACCTGCCCCAAAACATTGGAGACTAGAAGGAATATTAATATAATAATTCAGCAGTCGTACTTGTTTGTTAAACCCCAACTTCTCTGTTATACCTCCTCCTACTCCTTTAATCCCTCCTTTACAGGGATCTTTTGGGAATACTTGTTCTGACTTTTACATGTTGAGAAAGAGAGTCCACACTAGAGGAGAGGGACATGTAATTAACTGATGTCCTGGAAAGGCTGGTCTCTCTGAATTTCAAGATTTATCTGACCTAGGAACCCTCTGGAAATTATATGTTCTAAGGAGGCAAACTTAGTGATGAAACCTTTATAGAGTCTCAATTCAAGCCCTAGGTGTTCTTAAGAGTCGCAGGAGTGATATTGATTGGGATTTAGCAAACCATGGCAATTAGCACTATCTAACTGAAGCTTGCATAAAAGCAGCCTCCAGAAGACTCCCTTGACTCCATTTGAACTCTCTTGGCCACTGATGCCTTATTTTATTACACTTCTTTTCCCTTTTTTGGATAGGAAGGCATTGTTAATCCCACAATGCCAGGGCCAGACTCATCCTTGGGAATCATGTCCTATGTCCCCTGAATGGCTTATCCCATGTAGGCAGGAGGGCATTGATTTTCCTTACAAAGCTGCATTGAGAGAGAAAGAGAGAGAGAGAGGCCACATCTGAGCAATAACAAGGCTTCCTGCAAGCAACTCTTAGGCCTCATTATGGGTACTCTTAGCTTCTCCCCTACAGAAATAAATTTCACAAGAACAAGCCTTAAAATCCAGGGCTTGGTCTATTTCCTTGGGAGTCTCCAGTGGTTGGGTGGGTACCTGGGGTTTCCCAGATGGGAGAATTTAAAAAAAACAAACTATATATATATGTATTTTTCCCCATTCAGATCCTTAAGGGACTCTACCAATACTTTTTACTTATCAGCCAACCACAGACTGAGATATGTCATGGTATTATATTAAGCTATAGAGAATTACAAGGCCTTATTCCCATTCTGGACTCCTGGAGTTCAAGTTGTTTAAATGAGCGATCCAGAGACAGTGATTCAGATTACGTGTTACAGAAAATTTAGGTTCTAGACATAATAAACCTTTCTGCCTTTGATCTCATACAGCAGTTGAAGGTCCAGAGTGTAAACTCTATCATCTTTTACCCTGTACTCTAATTTAGCTTAGACCCAGCCAAATTGGTCTAAACTCTAATTAAGGCCTGACCTCTTTTTTGTTGCTTTAATTGTTATTTCATGTAGCTAGGCTAACTTTCAGGTCTGTAGCACTCCATTTATGATACCTAAGTGTCACAGAGCTGCTCAAAGTTCCTGGGAAATGCCAGCTGATACACATGTAGTGTAGTGTCTCAGAATCAAGAAATACATCCACAACTTCAGACCAAATGTGGCTGCTACAAAGGCCCATAATCTAGGTTCCCATTTATTTATAAGTATTTTCTGAGAAAGACCGTAGCATATTTGTTTTTTTGTTCCTGGCTTATTTTGCCCATTGTCCCCAATGTTTATTCACTTCATCGTGTGCCACTCGATGATCTTCCTTTTTGTAGCCACACCAAATTCCATTTGCCTTTGTATTTCTCAGTTATCTTATCCTTTGGCTCCATCTATCTTTTCGGCACCACGGATAATGTCCAAAATAAACAAACCGTGACTTATTTACAGTATCTCCATTTGACTGTACAATCAGAAGCACTCTCAGTTTTAGACAATTTTCATTTGTTCATAAAGACAAGGAACCGGCAAACATAATGTCACCAACTATCAAATCAAAACTGCCCCCTCCCCCAGTTAGTTGCCCCTGCTGGTGCTGTGGTACTGTTGATGTTTAATTGTTAACTACAGGCCACAGCTTGCAATTTTAGTTTTCCCCTATATTCCTTTACAATCAAGTCTTTGTCCACTACTGAATCATTGAAATTGAAATTGTTCATATGAGAATTTATTTATAATCACAAATTTAATTATTAGGATACAGGGCACTATATACTCCCTTTCAACCATATTCACCTTCAATATGGCAATGTTACTTATAAACCCAATAATTAGTTATCATCACTTCTATCTGTTCCCTTGCTTTTAGAGTCAACCTCTTTGGGTAGCCTTCCCCTGTCTCTAGCTTTTTTGTACATCCAGGTCTGCTGTATTCTACAGTGTAACCTCTGATGTTACCATTACCAGAGTCATAAGAATGAAATTATACAGTATCTATCTTTTTTGACTGACTTATTTCACTCAGCATTATGTTCTCAAGGTTCATCCACATTGTCGTATGTTTCAAGACATCATCTCATCTTACTGCTGCATATGTGCATGTACAATGAATGCACATATTTATATATATTCCATCCTATACCACATTTTGTTTATACATTCATCTGTTGATCAGCACTTGGATTGTTTCCACGTCTTGGCAATTGTGAATAGTGCTGCAATGAACATTAATGTGCAAATATTTGTTCACATCACTACCCTGAGCTCTTCTAGGTATACACCAAGTATTGGTATTGCCAGGTCATAGGATAACTCAATATTCAATTTCCTGAGGAATCACCAAGCTATCTTCCACAGTGGTTGCACCATTATACAATTCCCACCAACAGAGAATAAGTGTTCCTATTTCTCTACATCCTTTCCAACATTTGTAGCAGTCTGTTTAATTGCTGTTCTCTCTTATTTTGAAAGCAGTACTTTTTTCCCTATTATTTGGCTATAGCAAGATTTCATTAGCTAGGGAAACAAAGCTGATGAGGTTAAATATTTTTTTCTTTTGGAAGCCTTCTTGTACCTACAGTCTTTTCTTTCTCCCTCCCCATTTGAACTTCTATAGTAGAGTAGAGAATGATTCCTTCGGAATATGTTACAAATTCTGAGTGCTATCGAACACCCATTTGTATTTAAGCCAGTTTGTATTGTGCTGATGTATCTTTCTCTCCTGAATACACAAATATAGAAACATAAATCTCTATCTATATAAGTTTAATTTAAAAGCATACTTTTGTAATGTTATTTGTCCAAAAATAAAACAAGGTGAGTATTTGTTGTTTGTTTTTGCTTTTGCATTATCACCATTTCTTATTGATTGCCAATTTGTTTTCCTCTGGCTGTGCAGTCCAAAGATTGATACTCTTTTGGGGTCTAATTACCCAAGCCTTTCCAAGTTACTATTTCACTGCATGTTTTTCCCCCTGAAATGCCTTCAGCTTATGGCACTGCCCCAAATTGCTTGTTCAGCTGAGGTGCTTGCTCAGCAAATCTCTCGTCCACCAGCATTCACCTTCAATGAAGTCTCACTTTCCCTACAGGATTATCTGTATTTGTATATAGCAGCCAAGTCCTGTCCTTCCTTTGAGCTGGGGCATTTTAATTAAGGTTCCTTTATCATTATGTGGCTATAACTTTTAAGGAATTGGCTAGAAAATGTGACAAAGAAATTAATCAGATATATTTTGATGTCTCTTCTTATTTTTCTTATTTCAACACTTTCTGAGAACAAATAATTTTTTCAAATCTGAAAGTGTTCATGTTATTTCTTCATAATTGGATCTGCCAAGAGAATACTTCTTAGTTAAATGATACATTAAAAATTCTTTTATTAATCTATATAACAGAATATCTACGTTCCAATCTCCCCAAAGGATCAAAAAAGATTCTTAGACACACATCATGAAAAATATTTAAGAATATTTAGGGACAATGTCTCATGGACAAATGAAACATGTATCAGTTATCTGGAAGGTGGTATTTGTGCCACTTCCTGGATATAATGCAGCTAGTGGTGCTATTCCACTTTTGGGAGAATTATATAATAAATGAAGACTAAAGAGTTTTAGAGGACTCACTCAGGAATTGATATATCAAGCAAATAAGATGCAAGTTAAGTTATATAAAAATTGACTAGCAAGATATATAAGCATTTTTTTTACATTTTTGTGTATATAAATGTATCTTTATATCCAAAAAGCCTCAATAGTTTCCAAAGGATTGATATTATAGAAGCTATATTCCCTGCCCAGAATGCAATAAAATTAAACATCAATTATAAATAGATATTATAAAAATCCTACATGACAAGAAACATATTTTAAAATGCTCTAAATAATCATCCTGTTAATTAGATAAGTTATTAAATTGCTGGAACATGACAAGGAAAATACTGCATATCAAAATGTGTGAGATGTAGTTAAGCTACTACTTAGGAAAAAAGCAATAGGTTTCTATATATTTATCAGTTACCAAAAATGATTAGAAAAAAATGAGTTAAATATTCATTCCAAGAAAGCAGAAACAGAGCAACAGAGTAAACCCAAAGAAAACAAAACTAAGATGCATATAAAACAGAGGGGAATATAAATTTCTATCAACCAGACTGACAAAATATTTTAAAGTAGCAAGTGCTGGTAAGGATGTTGGCAAAAAAGACCCTCATGCTCTGCTGGTGAGATATAAACAGGTAATGAGATTCTGAAAAGTATTTTGACAATTACTTAGTAAAACTATGTGTGAAATAGCCTATAATTGCATCTTTGAGGTATGTACATCTCCAAACTCTTACACAGCTCCACAATGAGAAATGTGCAAAGAAATCCATTGCCGTCATTTGGGGTACCTGACAAGCATTCCTAGAATGAAGTCCATGTCACAATAATCTTCATGAATTTTAAAAACTATATATAAAACCTTATATGTTTATTTCAAGGGTAAACATATCTAAATAAGTGTATAGAAGGCAGAGTTTAAGTTTTGTTAGGTTATGTGGAAGCTAAGCCATTGTAACAAAGGAATGCAATTGCACAGAGGCTCAACTAAGATAAAAGCTCACCAGAGGTGAATAGTTGTACTCTGGTGGATGGCTCTGTCATTAATATCTTGTTTCTAAAGTTAACTGCAGGGATCAACATCTTTCAGAAAAGAAGAGACTAGAGGCTGCGGGGGAAGTCAAGGACTCACTCAGCAGCCATCTCCCAGCCCTTATCTATCCCTCTCCTTTTCCTCTCTTGCTTGTTTGTGTGTAGTGTTTGTTATGTTCCCACTCTTGTTTATTTGCATGCAAGTTACGTATTTTTCTATTCATAAGAGACTGTGGACAGTCAGGGGAGACATTAAATCTGAGTCAGTCCCAGCAGCTTGCCAGTACATAAAGGCTGCTCATTGGTAAAGCCTCCTTCCCTGGAAGCATATAAAAGCTCAGCACTAAGTCAGCACATGTTCCCCTCATCTCCAGTGTGAAAGAAGGCATATGGAGCTGCCATCTACCAACCTTGGCTGTCCCGAGGGACTGACTAAGATGGATCCTCTCTACTTTTTAAGTAATAAAGTGGTCATTTGCTGGGACCCTCTGTTCCCATGTGCGCTGTGTAGCAATGTGCTCCACAGAGGCTTCCTCTTCCATATCTTCCTCTTCTATATACCTAAGAGTCACATGACCCACTTACACTTTTATTTTATTGACCCAAGGGTTACATGGCCACGGATCACTACAAAGGAGGCTGGACAATATAGTCTGTAGTTGAGTTGCCATTCATCCAACTAAACTCAGGGAGGTCTGTTACTAAAATAAAATAATTGATAATGAGGTGCTTTTATTGGTCTCATAAGCAAAAGAACGTTCAGTAAGCACTCTAATGTGGGTGTTAGCGGGACAGAGGTAAAGACTGGGGATAGGCAAAAATGGAAGAAATAGAATGAAATAAAACTAAAAGGTAGCTTTACACATGCAAAGTGGACGCGCACAATATCCACATTGTCCTGGACGTACAAGCTGTGTCCCTTTGCAGATGTAGCACAGCTGGCAGGACCTCCCCTCTTCTAGAAGGACCCTTAAGCATGTTGACTCTTATTAAGCTGGCAATAATCTCACTGCTGTGATGTATTCTAATGATTGAATGACAATCAATGGCCAACAAAGTATATCAGTTGTATATTTTCTCTCTTTTGGGAAAAACATTAAAAACATACAAATCTTTTTAATCAGCATATTAAAAATTGGCAAATCTTTGGAGTTTATGAGTCAGTTTTGTGTACATCATCCCATGTCACTTAATTTGAGAATATGAATGTGAAGCATAATCATTTAATGCAAACACTAGGGATAAAATCTTCACTACGGTTTCTAAAATTCAGCAAGTTTCTTATTTGTAGAATGGATTGGAAAAAATACAACTAATGCTTGCCCAATCGATATGCCTCATTCTCCAGCTAAAATAGATACTCCTGCTGAGAATGATGTTTGTCTTTGTCAGACAGAACACATATTGGATAGAATTAAAAAGTCACTTTGTGATTACAGACTTGTCAAGGAGAAATGGTCACATACAAATCCCCTTCCTAATAGAGGCAAAACTCTGTCTATTGGCAGCTCAATTCCTGTTGTGCCTTAGTATGAAAGGTACAGCTCCTGGTGCCAAATCCACACTGAATCTACGACTCGTCCATCAGCCAATTTGTTGGTGAACATATGCCTCACAAGTGGAAGACCTAGCAGTTCAGTGTTGTATGTTCTGCTTTTTATTCATTGTTTGAGCTTCTTCTTGCTTATGTCATTGCTGCATCAGGGAGAACATTAAAAAAAAAAAAAAGACAGTATGTAGGAAAGGAATACATTTGAGAACTGGCTCAAAGAAAAATACTAGCAAATTTACCAAAATTTATTTTTAAGACCTGGATAATAATTACTACATTGCTTCAGTAAATGTGATCCATTTAAGGTCCTTTAATTCACTGGCCTTTGCCTTTAAGGACAGTGTAAAACAAAACAGTGTTAATCTGATTTTATTTTATTTGTTCCATAATTAATAGCACAAAGTCATGAATGTGTTGCCCTGATCAAATAAGATGAACCTTGCTCTTCAGTTGTGTCAGAGTGCCACCTCTGAACAAAATAGAGAATTTTTGTTGTCTCCAATCAGGGAAATGGAGCAATAGAATAAAGATACTGAATATAAATGAAAAGCTTTCCTTGGGTGGATTTTTTCTTCCAAATATGGATGAAATTTCCCTTTATTCTGCCTTTTATGTGGCTTTGTGATGAACTTTCCTGTCTAATATGTCATCATAAAACATGTTTGAATTATTTTTCTTGACTGAGGACTGAGATATACTAACTTGCATATGAAAATAGAGACATGTGAAAGGAACGGGCTTACTGGTTTTATCTGGTGCTGCTTTCCTGGCAGGTCAAACTGCTCTAATAATACAAAGGTGCTTGGATCCGATCTAGGCTGCTGTGCAGGACACATGGGCAAACACAGCAGTGCAGTAATCAGCGAGGTTTTGCCAAATCCTTTGAATTGGATAAAGCCTAGAGTTGTAGCCACAAGTGACAGGAGGCCTGAGTGCTTGCCAGGGTTTTCTGTCAAAATGATATGCTTTGGGAATAGTTCAGTTTCCACTTTACGTATCCAGAGATTTCTTAATTTGGAAGATGCCGCAGTAGCTTAGTTATTCTTAAAATCCTGTAGGGAAATTCTCTTAGACTTCAAGAAAACTAACAGAAACAAAACTCAGAAAAGTCATGTCCCAAGTATCCTGTATTTTGTTCTCATGTGAATCTCTCAGGCTTCCATCCAGATTTCACTTAATATTTACACTTCACCATCCAAAGATTAACCTTTGATTCAATACTAATTCATAACATTGTCATGATTCAGTTGACAATGGGGGAAAGAGACAATTACTCTAGACAGACATTTTTCAAGAAAGTTCCCTACAACGCATTCAATATCTAGGCTAATACTGAATTCATTACATCATTTGCCTAGAAAAAATTCGATTGACAGTTAATGAATCAACAAGTGAAATTATTTTGAAGTTTGGAATGATAACATAGGGTGGTCCAAATGGGGTAAGCGTGGCCTGCTCTTTGCAGGTTTTTATGTAGCATGCAGAAAGACAAAAATAATAACATCAACAATGATGATTAATAGGTGTAGAAATATTAGACCAGGAAAGGATGAAATTAAAGAATTAAAATATATAGTGAACAAGTTTTAAACCTCTCCCATGATAACATTTCTCTTCCTATTCTTTCTTGCTTCTTAATTTCCTATTGTATACTTTGCTCTTATTCATTTTTTCCCTTCTTGTTATTTTATCTTTTTATTTCCAGTTGTATCTGTCTTCTTTCAAATAACAGATTTCCTGTAAATGTACTTTGTCACTATTTTATCCTGTCCTATTCTATCTCCTTTATATTATATTTATAGCCTTTTTAATATGTTTTCAAAAGCTGCATCAAGGATCGAATACAACACAACTCAGCAGAAGTTTAAAGCCAAAAAATAATATATTAAAACCATTCACCTCAAAGAGATATTTTACATAAATACATTTTACAACCTGACCTCAAAGTCAGCCAACTAGGCATTGTGCCTGGCTGAGGGAAGCAGAGATTTGGAGAAGGAGAAGATTTTGTGGCTTTTTTCATTTTCCAAACATATGCCTGTGTTCTTTTAGCCTAGGGGTAAAAATGGAAGTGGGGAAATATGAGATCATTAAGAGTGGGCTAGTGAAATTGTTGGAAATTTGGCCAACTAATTTTGTTTTGTAATATGTATCTACATCCAGCTATTTAACCTCCATCAGTGGCACCTCTACTTTTAATAATTATCACTCAGTTGTAGGTACATTTAATTCCTCGACAGATTAATGGTGTTTGTTCTTTACAATTATCCTCTGGCTATACCTCAAACGTGAAATTTACCTTGAGGTTCAGAGTGGATCTTCAGTACAAAACTGTTGAAAGCTCCATGTTAATGGAAATTTGCTTGAAATAACAGTGGTCAGATCATGGTATTTTAGTTGACTAGAATTGCTTCTAAGATCATTTCCTTCATAACCTCAACAGGAAATGCTTAGACTGGATGGGTTGGATACTAGTTCCCAGAGTTGCTACAATATATTTCCTAAAACGTCCCATAGAAACTTATGAGATTTGCAAAGAAACAGGAAAATGTAACCAATACATAAGAAAAAAGCAGGCAATGAAGACTGCAGTCATTATGAATATGTCGAAGAACCAAAGGAAACATGTAATGAAGATATGATGGTGATGTCTTATCTAATATGAATGAGTTAGGAATTATAAAAAAGAACCCAAAGTAAATTTAGAGTTCAAAATGGCTATAATTGAAATGAAAAATATGCTAGAGAGGCTCAAGAGTAGATTTGAACTGGCAGAAGAAAAGATTAGGGAACTTACAGATAGCTCAATAGACACCATGAAATACAGAGAAAATAGAATGAAGTAAAGTAAAGAGAGCCTTAGATAAAACAGAGCTTAGAGGGAAATTTCTAACTGTAAATACTTACTTTAAAGAAAGATATCAAAACAATAACCTAACTTTACAACTTAAGACTTTGGGTAAAAAAGTGCAAACCCAAACCAACTAAAAGGAAAACAAAATAAAACATAAAGATCAGATCATAAATAAAAGAAATAGAGAGAAAAACATGGAGAAAATCCACAAAATTAAAAGCTCTGTAAAGAGCAACAAATCAACAAACCTTTAGCTAGACTGATCAAGCAAAACAGAGAGAACCTCAAATTATTAAAATCAGGAATGAAAGAAGGGAAATAAGAAGTGATATTAAAGTAACAAAAAGGAGTGTAAAGGAATGATATTGACAAATGTATGCCAACAAATGAGATAGGAAACTAAATAGACAAATTCCTGTGAAGAATGATTCAAACTGCTGAAACTAACTCAACAAGAAATTGGAGGCAGGGCAAGATGGCAGCAAAGTGAGGTGTGGAATTTAATTCATCTTTCAAAGCAGCTAGTAAATAGCCAGAAATGGTGAAGAACAACAACTGGGGGAACACAAGTGACCAGACAAACAACGTACACCAGTCTGGAATTAATGGAACAGCTGAGATCCCACACAGAACTGTAAGTCCTCCAAGCCATAGAGGGTGGCACCCCTTCACTCATGGGCATGGCAGACTTGTTCCCCTAGGGGAAAGGAAACAGACTTTACTAGTATCAAGGGCTTAACTCAACCAAGCTCCAATTGTGAAATTAAATAACAAATTCTGAGTACTGAAAACAAGCCCTTATCACAGATAATTTTGGAATAAGCTTTAAAGGAACTAGGAATTTTTGCCCAGGCAAAGAAGGGGCAAGACTGATAAGAACAAGACACATAGAGCCTGGAGATACATACAGCAATGTATCAACTCAAGCTCTTCATTAACAAACTGGAGGAGTAGGGGTCTGGCTCTGAAAAGGTTTTTATGCTGTTTTGTTTTGTTCTTTTTTTTATTTCTTAACAGCTCATTAGATAGAGCTGAACTGGAAGCACTCTCAGGCTCCATCACTGCCCTAGGCAAGGGCAGAACTAAAACTTGTCTGAGAGACAAAGTAATTAGCTAGGTGAAAGCTTCAGTTTCCTAAAGGGCATATCTTCCCCCAGAAAAAGGAGGCAGAGACCAACTCAAGTGGAATCACTTTTTCAAGGAATTTAGTTCCCAGAGGCTGGAAAATGGAAGAAATCAAAGCCATCTTAATACCTCACGTCTGTCTCAACCATGCTCTTGACAGGGAGAGCCTGTGAAGTTAAGGCACTGAATCATTTTAAGCTGATGGGAAGACAAGCCCCACATGCTGGAGAGGATAAGGAAAGAACAGAGTCTAGAGGCTTCATAAGAAAGTCTGAAAACTTGCTGTGTCTCAGCCTCAGGGAAAAATAATGCTGGGTACGCTTTCATCCTGAGATGTAGGCCATCTGGTCTGGGAAAAATCTGACTGGGGTCTATAATATCTGAGGAAACATGCCTCAAAGGAAAAAAAAGGCTCCATATAGGCAGGGCAAGAAACAGAAAAACAAGAATTGAAAAATTCTGATTAGTTAAATAGAACCTATGCTAAAAGTCTAGAATGAGGTAAATTGAATATTAAAGAGCAGATAAAGAACAGAGCCATCTAGCAAGAAAACCCAAGATAAAAGAGTGAAAACAACCTCCAGAATAAATTAAGGAAATTAAATGCCTAGGCCCCAGCAAAAAAAAACCCGTACTTAGAAAATCAATAATTTGGCCCAGTCAAAGACCACTTCAAAGACAAAGAGAGAATTTTGAAAGCAGCAAGAGATAAGCACTCCATCACATAAAAGGGAAGCTTGAAAAGATTATGTATGGTATTTTCTGCAGAAACCATGGATGTAAGAAAACACAGGTATGATATATTTAAAATTCTAGATGAGAAAAACTGCCAAACAAGAATTCTATACCCAGCAAAATTGTCATTAAAAAATAAGGGGATGGGCCACGGTGGCTCAGCAGGCAAGAATGCTTGCTTGCCATGCCAGAGGACCTGGGTTTGATTCCTGGTGCCTGCCCATGTAAAAATAAATAAATAAATAAATAAAATAATAAGGGGAGTTTAAAATATTTTTAGGCAAACAACCACAGAGAGAATTTATGACTAAGATACTGGTTTTGCAAGAAAACTAAAGGGAGCACTACAGGCCCATAAGAAAATGAAGGAGAGAGAGGCCTGGAGAAAAATGAAGAAATGAAGAATATCAGTAAAGTTAAAAGGAGGAAAAAATTAGATATGACATATAAAGTCCAAAAGACAAAATGTTCAAAGGAAGTACTCTTTACAGGAATAACATTAAATATTAATGGATTTAACTCCCCAATCAAAAACATAAACTTGTAGAATGGATTAAAAAGCAGGACCCATCTTTATACTGTCTACAGGACACTTGCTTTAGACCTAAGGACACAATAGGTGGAAAGTGAAAGGGTTGGAAAAGATATTTCATGCAAACAACAAACAGAAAAGAGCAAAAGTAGCTATACTAATATCTAAGAAATTAGACTCCAAATGTAAAACAACTAAAAAAGACAAAGAAGGACATTATGTATTAACAAAAGAAATAATTCAACAAGAAGACATAACAATAATAAATATTTATGCACCAAGCCAGAGTGCTCCAAAATACATGAGACAAATACTGAAGGCAAAGGTAGACACCTCTACCATAATAGTTGGAAACTTCAATTCTCACCTTTCATCAATGGATAGAACATCTAGACAGAAGATCAATAGGGAAACAGAGATTTTGAATTATATTATAAATAAACTAGACAACAGCATTTACAGAACATTACATCTCAAAAAAGAAGGATGCATGTTTTTCTCAAGTACTCATGGATCATTCTCAAGTACTCGTGGATCATTCTTAAGGACAACATGCCTGGTCACAAAGCAAGTTTCAATAAATTTTAAAATATTGAAATCATACCTAACACTTTCTTGGATCATAATGGAATGAATTAAAACATCAACAACAAGCAGAGGGTCAAATAATTCACAAATATTTGGAGGTTAAACAACACATTTGTAAACATCCAGTGGGTTAAGGAAGAAATTAAAAGTGAAATCAGTAAATATCTTGGAACAAATAAAAAATGAAAACACAACATATCAAAATTAATGGGATGCAGCAAAGGCAGTGCTGACAGGGAAATGCCAAAGATATTGCCTTAAATATCTAAATTAAAAGAGAAGAAAGAGCAAAAATTGAAGAATTAACTGTTCACTTGGAAGAACTAGAGAAAGAAGAGCAAACTAACCACAAAGCAAAACAAACAAACAAACAAACAAACAAAAAACTGAAATAATGAAGATTAGAGTATAAATAAAAGAAATTTAGAAGATGAAAACTATCCAGAAAATCAACAAAACCTGAAATTGTTTCTTTGAGAAAATCAATAAAATCAATGGACCTTTAGCTAGGTTGACAACAACAGCAACAACAAAACAAACAAACAAACAAACAAAAAACACAGACAGAGAGAAGTTGCAAATAAATAAAATCAGATATGGAAGAATAGACATAACTGCTGACCCTGACCAGAAATGGAAGAGTAGATATAAAGGAGGTAAAAGAGACTACTATGGGAAACTATATGCTAATAAACTAGACAATGAAAATGAAATGGAACTTCCTAGAAAAACAAGACAACCAACATTGACTGGAGAAGAAATAGACAACCTCAACAAACCAGTCACAAGCAAAGGGATTGAATCTGTCATCAAAAAGCTCCCAACAAAAAAAAAGTCAAGGACCAGATGGCTTCACATGTGAATTCTACTAGGCATTCAAGAAAGAATAAGTACCAATCTTGCTCAAACTCTTCTAAAAAGTTTAAGAGAAGGGAAAGCTAAATAGTTCATTCTATGAAGCCAACATCACCCTATATATTTTATTGAAGCCAACAATACCAAAGCCAACAAAGATACTACAAGAAAAGAAAATTACAGACCAATATCTTTCAGGAATAGATGCAAAAATCCTCAACAAAATAATTCCAAATTGAATCCAGTAGCACATTAAAATAATTATAAATGATGATCAAATGGAATTCATTCCAAGAATGCAAGACTGGTTCAATACAAGAAAATCATTTAATGTAAGCACATAATCATCCCAATTGATGCTGAAAAGTCACTAGACATAATTCAACATCCTTTCCTGATGACAACAATTCAAGGGATAGGAATAGAAGGGAACTTCTTCAAAATAATAAAGGAACTATATGAAAAACTCATGGGTAACATCATCATCAATGTGGAAAGACTGAAAGCTTTCCTTCTAAGATCAGGAACAAGACAAGATTGTCCACTGTCACCATTGTTATTCAACATTGTGCTGGAGGTTCTAGCCAGAGCAATTAGATAAGAAAAAGAAATAAAATGCATCAAAATTCAAAAGGAAGGTGAAAATCTCTCACTGCAGATGACATGATATTATATATTGAAAATGCTGACATATCTACAGTAAAGCTACCATAGTTATTAAATCAGTACAGCAAAGTGGCAGGGTACATGATCAATACCCCCAAACCAGTAGTGTTTCTATACACTTGTGATGAGCAATCTGAGGACATAATGAAGAAAAAAATTCCATTCAAAATAGCAACCAAAAGAATAAAATATTTAGGAAAAAATTTAACTAAGAATACAAGGATCTGTACACAGAAAACTACAAAATTTGTAAACAAAATCATGGAAGACCTTAATGAATGGAAAGGCATTCAATATTTATGGATTGGAAGACTAAATAAAGGTATGATGCCAATTCTACCCAAATTGATTTATAGGTTCAATGCAACACCAATTAAAATGCCAACAACTTACTATGCAGAAGTAGCAAAACCAATAACCAAATTGATTTGGAAGGGCAGAGTGCCCCAAATAGTTAAAAACATTTTGGGAAAGAACAATGAAGAGAGAGATCTCACAGTATCTGACTTTAAAGTATATTATGAAGCCTCAGTAATCAAATAGCATGGTACTGACATAAAGATAGATATACTGACTAATGGAATTGAATTGATTTTCACAAATAGAACCTCTCATTTATGGATAATTGATCTTTGATAAGGCAGTCAAACCAACCCACCTGGGACAGAACAGCTTCTTTAATAAATGGTATTTGGAGAACTGGATATCTGTATCAAAAGAATGAAAGAGGATTTATATCTCACATTCTATATAAAAACTAACTCAAATGTATAAATACCTAATTAGAGCTAAACACATAAAACTGTTGGAAAAAAATGTAAGGAAATATCATATATGTTTCCTAGATATTACACCCAAAGCATGAGCATTAGAAATAGAAATAGATAAATGGGATATCCTAAAAATTAAACACTTTTGGGCATCCAAGGACTTTGTCAGGAAAGTAAAAATGCCACCTGTGAAGTGGGAGACAATATTTGGAAACCACATATCAAATAAGGGTTTAGCATCTAGAATATATAAAGAGGTTTTCCATCTCAACAACAAAAATGCAAACAGTCCAATTAAAAAATGGCCAAAAGACATGAAAAGACACTTCTCAGAGGAGGAAATATAAATCACCAAAAAGTACATGAAAAGTTGCTCAAATTCACTTGCTATTAGGGAAATGCAAATCAAAGCCACAATGAGTACCATCTGATATCCACTGGAATGGCCATTATGGGAAAAAAAAAAACAGAAAACAACAAGTGTTGGAGAGGGTGTGGTGAAAGAGGCATACTTATCTACTGTTGGCAGGAATGTAAAATGCTACAACTGCTCTGAAAGGCAGTTTGGTGGTTCCATAGGAAGCTAAATATAGAATTGTCATATGATCCAGCAATCCTAATACTAGGTATATATTCAGAGGAACTGAAGGCAGGGACACAAACAGACATTTGCATATTGATGTTTATATCAGCATTATTTATGATTGCCAAAAATGGCATCAATGGACGAGTGACTAAACAAGCTGTGGTATTTACATAAAATGAAATATTAAGCAGTTGTAAGACAATAAAATCATGGAGCATGTAACAACATGGATAAACCTTGAGGACATCATGCTGAGTGAAATTAGTCAGAAACAAAATGACAACTACTTTATGGTCACACTAATACGAAGTAACATTTATGTGTGAACATTGAGAGATGAAGTTAAGAACACAAGTTATGAGGAGATAGAAATAAGGTAGAGATTGGGCATTTGGTACTGAAGGAATACAGATAGTGCAACAGGATGGATTTTAGAAACTCAGAAATTGGTAGTAAAATTCTACAATTGTAGCAAAATAATATAAGTACACTCAATTAAGATGAATGTGAGATGGCATAACTTAGGAATGCCTACAGTGGACAATGATGGTGATTAAAAGCATAAAAAAAGAAACATTTTTGCATAAGGATGAACAGATTACTGTCAACATTGCAAGGTGTTGAAATGGATGATATACAGGACAAAGTAGAATCAATGCAAGCTAAGGTCTATAGTCAACAGTATCATTGTAATTACTTCTATTGAATGTAACAAAGGCATTATACCAAAACTAAATGTCAACAAGTAGTGGGCATGGGGGAGGGGTATGGATCCTTAGTGGGAGAAAAGGAAATGTCTTCATATAGATTATGGTGGCAAAGGCATGTCTATTTGCTTAGGTTGGGTTGTATGATGTGTGAATAAAGCTGCTTAAAAATGAACAGAGAGAAACAAGTGCTAGAGAAAATGCAGAGGAAGAAATGTACTTATGATGATGAATGCACATCTATGTGATGACATTGTGAGCCACTGATGTATACCATGTATGGACTGTATGTGTCTGAAGATTTGCCAATAAAAATATTTTAAAAATAGAATAAGTTAAGGAAAATAAGTAATAGGAAATATGACCAGATATTTAACAAATAAAAACTTTAGTAATTAAACATCTAACCACGTAGAAAATCTCAGTTCCTGATTCATGGACTTCACCATGAATTCCACCAAATTTTTGTGGAAGAATGAAAACCAATTCTTCAAAAAACTCTTCTAAAAATAGAAGAAGAGGCACATTTCCCAACTCATTATATGAGACCAGTATCACCTTGGTACCAAAATAAGATGAAGACATCCCAAGAAAAAAGCACTACATTTCAATATCTCTTACAAATGTGGATGCAAAAAAATCCACAAGAGAATACTAACATAACCCAGCAGCATAATCCATAGAAAGGAATAAATAGCATGGCTAAGTGGGATGTATCACTTGGATACAATTTAGTTTTAACACCTGAAATTCAATTAATGTAATATGCCACATTAGTAGAATAAAGAACAAAACTCATATGATCATGTTCATAGGTGCAGAAAAAGCATTTTACAAAATTGAATACCTCCTCCTGATAAAAATATCTGACACTAGGAATATAAAGGAAATTAGTCAACCTGATAAAGGATATCTACAAAATACCCACAACCAACACAATGGTGAACAGAAATTACTTTCCCCCTAATTTCAGGAACAAAGCAAGACTACCTCCTCCCACCACTTCTATTAAACAATTTACTGAAGATTCTAGCCAATTCAGTTAGCCAAATTGAAGTGAAATACATCCAGATTAGAAAAGAAGTAAAATAATCTTTATTTGCAGTTGACCTGATCTTATATAAAGAAACTCCTAAAGAATACAATAAAAACTACTAGAACTAATAAATAAGTATAAGGTTGCAGAGTGCAAGATAAATATGCAAAATTCAATTGTATTTCTATACACCTGCAAAGAATAACCTGAAAATGAAATTAAGAAAACAATTCCAGTTACAATTGAAACAAATATAATAAAATACTTTGGATGAAATTTAACCAAAGAAGTGCAAAACTTATTTTCTGAAAACTATATCACTGTTTAAAGTAATTAAGACATCAATAAATGAAAATAGAAAGACATTCCATATCATGGATCTTGATTGTCAAGATGACAATACTTTTCAAATTGTCTAAAGCGTTCATGCAATCTCTATCAAAATTCCAGCTGGATTCTTTGCAGAAATTGTCAAGCTGATGCTGAAATTTATACAAAAGCTTGATTTATCCAGGGTAGCCAAAACAGTCTTTAAACAGAAGAATAAATTTGGAGGTCTCACATTTCCCAGTTTCAATATTTGCTACAAAACTATAGTAATCAAGGCATTGTGGTACTGGCATAATGATAGACATGTATACCAATGTTTAAGACTGAGGTTCCAGAAATAAACCTTCTTACTTATGGCCAATTGTATTTCAAATGTAGGGCATGCATTTTATTTTCAACATATGGAGCTGGGATGACTGGGTATTCACATGCAAAAGAAGGAAATTAATCCTTTATTTACATCATATGTAAAAACTAACTCAAAGTAGGTCATAGATCTAAACATAACAGCTAAAATTCTGAAAATCTTAAAAGCAACCCTAGGGATAAATCTTCATGACCTTGGGTTAAACAGTAGTCCTTTGATATGACTATCAAAAAGCACAAGCAATGAATGAAAAAAATAGATCAATTTGTTTTAAAAACTTCTGTGCTATATGAAAGACACTATCAGAAAAAGTGAAAAGACAATCCACAGAATGGGAGAAACTATTTACAAATTATATGTCTGATAGTGGATATGTATCTAGAATATATAAAGAACACATACAACTCAAAAATAGGAACAATACAATTTAACCAAAAGGACAAAGGATGTGAGCAGACATTTCTACAAGGAAGATATACAAATGGCCAATAAGCACATGAAAACATAAACATCATTGGTCGTTAGGGAAATTAAAATCAAAAGCACAATGGAAATGAAAATCGAAAGCACAAAATCACACCCACTAGAATGGCTAGATTAAAAAGTCAGATGATAACAAGGGTTTGCCAGGATGTGGAGAAATCAAAACCCTCATGCACTGCTGGTGGCTCTATAAAATGGTGCAGCCATTTTACAAAATGGAGTTTTCATTTTTATTAAATCCCTCTTTTTACTCTGATTGACTATTATCCCTTTGTCCTATACTAAATGAAAACTATTTAAGACTATTTTTGAAGCTCTCCATCTTATCATAAAATTGTACCACATTCTTACAGGATGTCTTCAAAAGTTTAAACATAGAGTTATCATATGAACCAACTCTTCTACTCCTACATTGTTACCTAAGTTAAATGAAAACATATATTTATGTAAAAACATGTACAATGATCCATGGTATAGCTGAACCTAGAAACACATTATGCTAAATGAAAGAAACGAGTCACAAAACCCATAAATTATATGATTTCGTTTATATGGAATATGCAGAATAGGCTCATTTATAGAAGCAGAAATCAGTTTTGTGGTTGCCTAGGGTTGGGAGTGAGGGTTGGCTGAAATGGGAGTGGTTGCTAATGGATATAATTTTCTTTGGAGGTGGTGAAAATGTTCTAATATTGATTGTAGTGATGGTTGGGTAACTTTCTGAATATACTAACAACTGTTGAATTGAGCACTTTAAAATGGCATATGAATTATAACTTAATGAAGATTTTATGGAAATGTAAATTAGTAGTTTTCATATGTTTCACAATTATATTTATCCATTTTATTATTTGACTTTGGATTTTTGTTTGTAATATAGTTACAACACTAAATGTTTATTTAGCTAAAATCATTAATAGTATTCTATGGAATTCATGCATTATCTTAACTGCAAGAATGGATTAAATAGTCTCCCATTTATTCTAGTATTTTATTGTTTTATTTTAAGTTCAGATTTTTGAACTACTTGAAATTTGGGGTGTTTTCTTCACTCCTCTTTTCTCCCTGATTTGCTATTATATCTCTAAGCAATGATAGTTATTTAAGACTATTTCTGAAAACTCCATCTAATCAAGAAACTGTATAACAGTCTTTTAATGACTGTAGCTACTAAAAGTATCTTAAGAGATGGTAAATATAGTCACAAATCACTTCATCTTTATCTTTTCAAAATTTTTTATGGCGTCTCTTGCATATTTATTTTGCACTGTAATGTTTGAATCAGTTGATCTAGATTCACAAAATGAATTTTTATTTTGTTATTTATTTTGTTATTTTGTTATTAATAGTATCATATAAATGTGTAGATTTATACATTAAATGTTTTGATTATATTTTTGATATTCAATAAGAAATTAAATATTTCTATTTATTGAAGGCTTTTTTATGCCTCTTGGAGTTTTAAAATTATCTTCATATGGTGACAACACATTAGGTTCATTTCTACATTCTGTTTATTTTTCTTCATTTGTGGCTATCATAAATGGGATTTCCCTCCAATTTTGGTGTGATTATTTGTAAGTAGAAAAACTTTGCTCTCTGTATTAATTTAATGATCAGATAACTATGCTTCCAGTAATTTCATTCTGAACTAAGTAGAACTGCTGAGATTCCACACAGACTGCACGTCCCCCAAGTCATGGAGGCAAGCATACCTCACCCACAGGCATGGCAGCTGGTTCCCCAAGGGGAAAGGAAACAGACTTTACTAGCAGCAAGAGCTGATCTCAACCACGCTCTGATTGCAGAATTAATTAACAAAGTCTGACTACAGAAAACAGGCCCCCAGCACAGATAAACCTGGAATAAGCCCTAAAAGAATTTTCCCCTTGAGACAAGGGTCTGTCTGGTCTGGAAAAATCTCACTGAGATCTATAATATCTGAGCAGACCCACCTCAAAATAAAAAAGAAAGGCTCCATAAAGGCAGGGCAGGAAAAAGAAAATCAAGAACTGACAAATTCTGATCAGTTAAACAACCTATGCTAGAGGTCTAGAATAGTTGAACTGTATGTCAAAGAACAGTTAGAGAACAAGGCAATCCAGCAAGAAAATCTTAGGTAAAAGAGTGAAAAAATCTCCAGAATAAACTAATTAAGGAAATCAAATGTCTAGACACGAGCAAAAAAATAATGAGTCACACAGAAAAATTAAAGATATGGCCCAGTCAAAGGAACAAACCCATACCTCAAATGAGATACAGGAGTTGAAACAGCTAATTCAGGATGTTTGATCAGACATGGAAGATCGCATAAAAAAAAACAAATCAATGATCTGAGGGAGGATATAAAGAAGACACTGAGAGAGCAAAAGAAATAACTCAAAAGTTTGAAAAAACAAACTGCAAAACTTATGGGAATGAAAGGCACAATAGAAGAGATAAAAAGCAACAAAAAAACAATGGAAACCTGCAACAATAGATTTGAAAAGGCAGAAGAAAAGATTAATGAACTAGAGGACTGGGCATCTGAAATCTGACACACAAAAGAAAATATAGGGAAAATATGAGCAGGGTCTCAGGAAATTGAATGAAAACATGAAGCACACAAATAAATGTGCTATGATTGTCCCAAAAGGAGAAGAGAAGGGAAAAGGAGTAAAACCACTAATGAAGTAAATAATTACTGAAAACTTCCCATGCCTTGTGAAAGAAATAAAATTACAGATCCAAGAAGTGCATTGTACCCCAAACAGAACAGATCCAAATAGATACACTCCAAGACATTTAGTAATCACTTTGTCAGATGTCAAAGACAAAGACAGAATTTTGAAAGCAGCAAGAGAAATGTCCACTATCATATACAGGGGAAGCTAGAGAATATTGTGTATTTCTCTGCAGAAACCATGGATGTGAGAAGGCAGAGTTATATTTAAGATTCTGAAAGAGAGAAACTGCCAACCAAGAATTCTATACCCAGTAAAACTGTCCTACAAAAATGAGAGGTAGATTAAAATATTTATAGACAAGCAATCACTGAGAGAATTTGTGACTAAGAGATAGTTCTGCAAGAAAAACTAAAGGGAGCACTACAGGCACATAGGAAACAGAAGGAGAGAGAGGTCTGGAGAAGAGTGAGGAAATGAAGACTATTAGTAAATACAAAAAGAGAATATAAATTAGATGTGACATATAAAATCCAAGAGACAAAATGGTAGAAGAAAGTACTGCATTTACAATAACATTAAATGTTAATGGATCAAACTCCCCAATCAAAAGATAAAGACTGGCAGAATGGATTAATAAATAGGACCCATCTATATGCTATCTATAGGAGACTCACATTAGAACCAAGGACAAAAATAGGTTGAAAGAAAAAGTTTCATTTTCACAAGATAGGTTGAAAGTGAAAGTTTGAAGTTTGGGAAATAATATTTTATTCAAACACAACCAGAAAAGACTAGGGTAGCTGCACTCTATCATTATAGTCTGAGACTTCAATTCCCTGCTTTCATCAATGCATAGAACAACTACACAGAGGATCAATAGGATACATAGAACATCTACACAGAGAATCAATGGATAGACCAACTATACAGAGGATTAATAGGAAAACAGAGGTTTTGAATAATACAATAAACAAACTAGATTAAACAGACATTTATAGAATATTACATCCCTCAACAGCAGAATACATTTTTTTTTCAAGTGCTCATAGATCATTCTCAAGGGTAGACCATATGCTGGTCACAAAGCAAGTCTCAATAATTTTACAAATATTGAAATCACACAAAACACTATCTTGGATCATAATGGAATGAAGTTGGAAATCAATAATAGGCAGAGGACCAGAAAGCTCACAAATATATGGAGACTAAGCAATGTACTCTTTTTTTAAAAAAATTAATGTAAAATATGTATACAAGGCAAAGAAAGAAAAAAGCAGTAGTTTTCAAAGCAGTCTTCAACAAGTAGTTACAGGACAGATCCCAGAGTTTGTCATAAGTTTGAGATGAGACAACATCCTCTCAGATTTTTCCTTCTAGGTGCTCCAGAAGGTTGGAGGCCAGAAGGAATAAATAATTTTTTTATCATCACAACTGACTTTTTTTTCTTTTTTTTTTGTGAAAAATATCATGCATTCAAAAAAGCAATAAACTTCAAAGCACATTGCCACATTAGTTGTAGAACAGATTTCAGAGTTTGATATGAGTTGCAATTCCACAAGTGTAGATTTTTACTTCTAGCTGCTCTAACATACTAGAGACTAAAATAAATATCAGTATAATAGTTCAGCAGAGCATAGTCATTTGTTAAACCCTACCTTCTCTGTATAACTCTACCATCACCTTTGATCTTTCTATCCCTCTCTTTAGGGGTATTTGGGCTACTCCCATTCTAACTTTTTCATGTTAGAAGGGTCTGTAATAATATGGGGTAGGGAGATGGAACTAGCTGATGTTCTGGAGAGGCTGGGCCCTCTAGGGTTCAGGACTTAACTGGTCCAGAGACCCATCTGGAAGTTGTAGGTTTGTAGAAAGTTACCCTAGTACATGGAAACTTTGTAGACTCTTATATATTGACCTAAGTGTTCTTTAGGATTGACTGGAATGGCTTTGGTTGGGTTTGGCAAGTTATGATAGGTAGCTATGTCTAACTGAAGTTTGCATAAGACTGATCTCCAGAGTATCCTCTCGACTCTATTTGAACTCTCTCAGCCACTGATACATTATTCATCACAGTTCTTTCCCTCTTTTGGTCAGGATGACATTGTTGACCTATGATGCCAAGGCCAGACACATCCCTGAGGGTATTCTCCCATGCCACCAGGGAGACATTCATCCCTGGATATCATGTCCTATGTAGGGGGGAGGGCAATGATTTACTTGCAGAGTTGGGCTTAGAGAGAGTGAGGCCACATCTGAGAAACAAAAGAGGTCCTAGAAGTAACTCTTAAGCATACCTATAGGTAGGTTAAACTTCTCTGCTACCTACATAACTTCAGAAGAGCAAGCATCAAGATCAAGGGCTTGGCCTATTGATTTGGGTGGCCCTAATGTTCCACACAGTATCACAGGTTTCCCCAGTGGTAAAGTTTAATAGTTCCTTATTTTTTTCTTCCATTCCTCAAGGGAC
Source organism: Myrmecophaga tridactyla (assembly GCA_004026745.1). Lineage (NCBI taxonomy): Eukaryota > Metazoa > Chordata > Mammalia > Pilosa > Myrmecophagidae > Myrmecophaga > Myrmecophaga tridactyla. The sequence continues at coordinate 25,766 of PVIY010019073.1, forward strand.
TTCACCAATACTTTTTGATGATCTGCTTAATACAGTCTAGGAAGTATCCAGGTTTGACATTAAACTATACAAGATTAAAGGCCCTCATTCTTATTCTGGGATCCTTTTGTTTTGATTGTTTAAGTATACAGACAAGTTGAGTTAAATTATGTGCTATAGGAAATTTAGTTTCCAGACAAAATAAACCTTTTTTCCTTTGGTCTCAAAAATAGGTGAGGTTCTAAAATATGGATACTGTCTTCTTTACCTGTGTTCTGAATTACCTTAATCCTGCCCTGACTGGCTTCATTCTTATCTCTAAACACCAGGTTATTCATATATTAAAGAGCCTTTTAAAATCCAGAAATAATAATTACCACTCCGGACTAAATGTGGTGGCTATAAGAGCTTACAATCTAGGCCCCTGTTTTCTTGAAAACGTTTTATAAAGGAGACCATAGTAGCCCTTTTGTTTCTGGCTTATTTTGCCTCACCAAATGTCCCACAGATTCATTCACAATGTTGCTTGCCTAAAAACTTCATTCCTTTTTGTGGCAGCATGGTATTTGATCATATGTATACACCACCATTCACCAATCTACTTCTCAGTCAGTGCATCCTTCAGCCAACTGTATTCATTAGGCATCATATTTAATGTCCAAACTCCACAGTCTATCAACATTCTCAATTTTAGATAATTTCATTGTTCCCAAGAGAAAGATAACCAATAAATACACCCTCACAAAATAGGATATGTAAACCTCCCCTTATCTCTTGTCCCTTCCCCCATTATTTACTCCAAGTATTACTGTGGTACTGCAACATATAGAAGCTAAACAATGCACTTTTAAATAACCAGTGGATCAAGGAAGAACTTACAAGATAAATCAAGAAAAATCTCGTGGCAAATGAAAATGAAAGCACAACATATCAAAATTTATAGATGCACCAAAGGCAGTGCTGAGAGAGAAATATGTTGCCTTAAATGACTTTTTTGTCTTAAATGACTAAAAAAGACAAAAAAGGAAAATTCAAAGAATTTACTGTTCACTTTGAAGAAGTAGAGAAAGAAAAGCAAACTAAGTCCAAAGCAAATAAAAGGAAATAAATAATGAAGATTAAAGCAGAAATAAATGAAACTGAGAACATGAAAACAATAAAAAAATTTAACAAAATTAGAAGTTTGTTCTTTGAGAATATCAATAAATTCAATGGACCCTTTGTTAGGTTTAAAAAAAAAGAGAAAAGAGAGAGGGTGCAGAGAATTAAAATCAGAAATGGAAAAGAATACATAACCACTGACCCCACAGAAATAAAGGAGTTAATGAGAAGATACTATGAGCAACTATATGCTAATGATCTAGACAATACTGATGAAATGATAACATCCTAGAAAGGCATGAACAACTAACATTGACTTGATAAGAAATAGATGACCTCAACAAACCAGTTACAATTAAAGGGATTGAATCAGTCATAAAGAAGCTCCCCTAAAAGAAAAGTCCAGGATGAGATAGCTTGACATGTGAATCTTACCAAGCAATCAAGAAAAAATTAGTACCAATTCCGCTGAAACTCTTCCAGAAAATTAAAGAGGAGGGATAGCTACCTAACTCATTCTATGAAGCCCAAATCACTCTAATACCAAAGCCAGACTAAGAGTCCATAAGAATGAAAATTATAGACCAATCTCTTTCATAAATATAGATGCAAATATCCTCAAAAAGTCCTTCCAGATTGAATCCAGAAGCACATTAAAAACATTATACACAATGACAAAGTAGGATTTATTCCATGTATGCAAGACTGGTTCAACACAAGAAAATCGATTAATGTAATACAACATATGAATGAATTAAAGCATAAAAACTACATTGTCATCTCAATTGATGCAGAAAAGGCAGTACACAAAATTCAATATCCTTTCTTGATGAAAATACTTCAAAAGATAGGAATTGAAAGTAACTTCCTCAACATGATTAAAGGAATATATGAAAAACCCATAGCTAAAATCATTGTCAATGTGGAAAGATTGAAAGCTTTCCCCCTAAGATCAAGAACAAGACAAAGATGCCCACTATCACCATTGTTTTTCAAAATTGTAGTTCAAGTTCTAGACAGAGCAATTAGAAAAGGAAAAGAAATAAAATAAATCCAAATTGGAAAGAAGAAGGAAACCTCTTACTGTTTGCAGATGCCATGCTACTATATGTCAAAAATCCTAATAAATCTGCAACAAATCTACTAGAACTCATTCATTAGGTCTAGTAATAATGAATGAGTACAGCAAAGTCAGAGTGCAAGATCAATGCCCCCAAATCAGTAGTGTTTCTATACACTAATGATATTTGAGGAGGTAATCAAGAAAAAAATTCCATTTACAATAGAAACCAAAATAATCAAATATTTAGGAAGAAGTTTAACTAAGGATGCAAAGGACCTATACACAGAAAACTACAAGAAAGTGCTAAAAGGAATCATGGAAAGCCTAAATAAATGGAAGGGCATACTGTGTTCATGGATTGGGAGACTAAATATAGGTAAGATGTTAATTCTACCTAAATTGATTTGTAGATTCAAAACAATACCAATTAAAATGCCAACAACTTACTATGCAGATGTAGAAAAACCAATAACCAAATTTACTTGGAAGGGCAGGGTGCCCTGAATAGCTAAAAAAAAAATCTTGAAAAAGAAAATTGAAGTGGGAGGTCTCACATTACCTGATTTTAAAGCATATTATGAATCTACAGTGGTCAAAACAGCATTGTACTGGCATAAAGATAGATATACTAACCCATGGAAATGAGTTGAGGGTTTAGAATAGAGCAAATTATTGCTCACCTATGGGCAATTGATCTCTGATAAGGTGGTCAAGCCAACCCACCTGGGACAGAACACCCCCTTCAATAAATGGTGCTTAAATAACTGGATATCCATATGCAAGAGAATGAAAAAGGATCTATGTCTCTACAAAATTACCTCAAGATGGATCAAAGACCTAGACATCAGATTTAAGATCATAAAACTTTTAGAAGAAAATGTAGGGAAATATCTTATAAATCCTGGAATAGGAGGTTTCCTAAACCTTAAACCCAAAGAGCAAGCATTGAAAAAAGAAATAGACAGATGAGATCTCAAAATGAAACATTTTTGTGCATCAAAGAACTTTGCCAGGAAAGTAAAAAGGCAGTAAAAAGGCACAATGGGAGACAATATTTGGAAATCACGTACCAGGTAAAGGTTTAGTATTCAGAATATATGAAATGAATCTTCAACTCAACTTAAAAACACAAACAACCCAATTAAAAATGGGCAAAAGAATGAACAGACACGTCTTAGAAGAGGTAGTATAAATCACTAAAAGGCACATGAAAAGATGTTCAATTTCACTGGCCTTTAGGGATATGCAAATAAAAATCACAATGACATATCATCTCAAACCCACTAGAATGGCCATTATCGAAAGAATAGAAAATGACAAATGCAAGAGAGGATATGGTGAAAGAGGCACACTTATCCACTGTCGGTGGAAATGTAAAATGGTGCCACCACTCTGGAAAGCACTTTGTTGGTTCCTCAGGAAGTTAAGTATGGAATTGCCATATAATTCAGCAATTCCATTACTAAGTATATATTCAGAGGAACTGAAGGCAGGGACATCTATGGATATTTGCACACCAATGTTTATAGCTGCATTATTTATGGCTGCTACAAAATGGTAAGCCCAAATGTCCATCAATGGACTAGTGGCTAAGCAAGTTGTGGTATATACTTATGATGGAATATTATGCAACTGTAAAACAGAATAAAATCATGAAGGATATAACAGTATGGATGAACCTTGAGGACATTATGCAAATACTATATGGTCTTACCAATTTGAACTAACGTTAACAAGTGAACTTTGAGAGGTGAAGTTAAGAACACAGGTTATTAGGGGATAGAGAGAGAGTGAAGATTGGGCATTTGGTGGTGAAGGAATACATTGTGCAACAGAACTGAAGGTAAAAATTTAGAAATGGAGAGCACAATACTACCTGATGGTAGCATAATAATATAAGTACACTGAATGAAGCTCAATGTGAGTATGATAGAGGGAGAAGGACTGGGGACCAACATATGAAACCAGAAGAAATATAGAGGATAAAGACTGAGATGGATACCTAGGAATGCCTAAAGTTCAAAATAATGGTGATTAAATGAACAAATTAAAAAAAATTTTTTTGCATGAAGAAGAAGAAATGAATGTCAACATTGTGAGGTGTTGAAAAATAGATGGTATATGGGAAAAAGTAAAATCAATGCAAGTTAGGTTCTATAGTTAACAGTAATATTGTAATATGCTTCCACTGACTGTAACAAAGGCACTATGCCAAAGCTAAATGTCAGCAGTTGTGGGGCAGGGGGGAGGGTTATGGATTCTTTGTGGAAGAATAGGAAATGTTTTCATTTATGGTGGTGAAGTCATATCTATTTACTTAGGTTCTATTCTAGTTTGCTAGCTGCTGGAATGCAATATACCAGAAATGGAATGGCTTTTAAAAAGGGGAATTTAATAAATTGTTAGTTTACAGTTCTAAGGCCAAGAAAATGTCCCAATTAATACAAGTCTGTAGAAATGTTCAATCAAAGGCATCCAGGAAAAGATACCTTGGTTTAAGAAGGCCGATGAAGTTCAGGGTCTCTCTCTCTCAGAGGCACATGGCGAACACAGGGTTTCTCTTGGATGGAAGGGCACATGGTGAACACGACATCATCTGCTCGCTTTCTCTCCTGACTTCCTGTTTCATGAAGCTCCCCAGGAGGTGTTTTCCTTCTTCATCTCCAAAGGTCGCTGGCTGGTGGACTCTGCTTCTTGGTGCTACAGCATTCCCTGCTCTCTCCAAATCTCTCTCATTCTCCAAAATGTTTCCTCTTTTATAGGACTCCAGAAACTAATCAAGATCCACCCAAATGGGTGGAGACAGCCCTCCACCTAATTCATTTTAGCAACCACTCTTGATTAAATCACATCAAGATCACATCAAGATGTGACTCCCTAAGTCACAACTCCAGGGAGATGATCTAATTACAGTTTCAAGCATACAGTATTGAGTAGGGATTAGAAGAAATGGCTGCCTTTACAAAATAGGATTAGGATTAAAACATGGCTTTTCTAGGGTATACACATCCCTTCAAACCAGCACAGGTTGGATTGTATGATGTGTGAATAAAACTGTTTAAAAATGAACAGAGAGAAACAAGTGCTAGAGAAAATGTGGAGAAAGAGATATAGTTATTCACTGTTGGAATAAATTCACTGAGAAGTGCAGCCCCTGGACGCTGCAGTGGAAGAACTGAGTGTGGAGACAGGAATGTATATTTACCCACTGGTGTTTATAGAGGCAGTGTTAGCAATTCACAATGGATGGAGGTGGCCTAAGGCATAATCACTGTGGAAAGAAAGGGGGAACTGTTGTGTTTACGTAAAGTGGACTACTGAGCGGCTATAAGAAGGAATGAAGTTGTGAGTCATGCAAATAGGTGAAAGAATCTTAAGGAATGTATGCTTAATGAAATGCCAGAAACAAAAGACAAATATTATCATGCCTCACTCTTACGGACTAATTATCACATAAGAACTCATTGAACTGAAGTCAAGAGCATTGGTTATCAGGTTGGGGCCTATTGTAAAGGGTCCTAGAGGGTAAGTTCTTAAAGCAGTCACATATACCCAGGAGTTGTGACTGCTATTTCTAAATTCTGAGATCCTGAGCTGTTTATATATAATCTGGTCATTCCTGGAAACTACAGATATTTATTGACACCATTCAGTTAGAACTCTGAAGCTATGAAAGTCAGCACTGCCCCCATGTTAAGGAACTTTTTAAAAAGATGAAAAGGGGATCAGATTTCAACTAGAGATATGAATGAATCTGACCTGGATAGGACTGGGGAAGATCAGAAGAAAGGGTAAAGGATGATATCATCTATGTTTTAAAACTTCAACTTCTGTGTGAGACCAAAGGGAAAGATGTTTATTTGGTGCAAAATTTATATTTTGGGTAGTGCATTACTTAATTTAACTTGCTTGGGTAGTTTAGTTGAACACCGTAAGTACATGGAATCTTGAATAGGGTGTGAGATCTCGTTGGTTTGTCCAGGTTAGTGTGATGCCCTGATATGTCCCAGAGTAATTTGGGCAATGAATAAAGAAGTAATGCAGAATCCCCTTGGGGGACTGGGGAGAAAGTAGGATGTACTCAACTTTGCCATGGGGATTTCCTGGTATTCTCACAAGGAGTGGGGATAACCAAATAAATAGGCTGAGCTCTCAATCTTGGGGTTTGCCACTATGAAAATCATTCTTGCAAAGGATAGGCTAAGTCTATTGATAATATGGCCTAAGAGTCACCCTCAGATAACTTATTTTGTTATTCAGATATGGCTCTTTCTAAGCCAAGTAGGCAGGTAAACTCACTGCTGTCCCCACTATGTGGGGCACGACTTCCAGAAGTGAAAATCTCCCTGCAAATGTGAATAGAACTCCCAGGATGAGCCAGGACCCAGCACCATGGGATTGAGAAAGATTTCTTGACCAAAAAGGGAAGATAGAAATGAGACAAAATAAAGTTTCAGTAGCTGAGAGATTTCAGAGTTGAGAGGTTATCCTGGAGGTTATTCTTATGCATTATGTAGATATCCCGTTTTAGTTTATGGTGTATTGGTGTGGCTAGAGGGAAGTACCTGAAACTGTTGAGCTGTGTTCCAGTAGCTTTGATTCTTGAATACAATTGTATAACAATATAGCTTTTATAATGTGACTGTGTGATTGTGAAAACCTTGTGTCTGATGCTCCTTTTATCCAGGGTATGGACAGATAAGTGAAAAAATATGGATAAAAAATAAATCAATTAATAATAGGGGGTAAGGGATAAAATAAATTGGATAGACTGAAAGACTATTAGTCAGTGAGAGGGAGGAGTAAGGGGTATGGTATGTATAAGGTTTTTTTTGTAGTAATGCAAATGTTCTAAAAATGATCATGATGATGAATATACAACATTGTGACAGACTGTGAGACATTGTACACCAACCATGCATGAAATGTATGTGTGTGAGGATCTGCTAATAATATTAAAATATATAAAATATAATATAAATATTTTATATTTAGATACATTAATTAATATTTATAATAATTATAATATAATTGATTATATTTATAATAATTATATTAATTAATAAAATATATAATATATAAATTAAAAATTATTAAAATAATAATATTTTTAAAAAATGTTTCTTCTGTTCAATTTTAATTCTTTTTTCCTTTTACTTCTCTAGCTGTTTTGGTTGATCCTCCGAGAAGAAATATCTTAAAAATTTAGTGAATATGTGCAACCTGTGTTTGTTGTTAAAGGGAAGTTTTTAGCATTTCTTTAGTGTAGTGAGCATATTAACTTGTTTTAAAGATATATATGTATTTATTACATTAAGGAAGTATTCAGCAAGTATATTACAGTTTCATTTAGAAATTCTATCAGGAATAGATATTGGATTTTATCAAATTATTTTTGATATCAAGGAAAATGGTCTATATTATCAGTTGTAGGATGATATTAGAGAAAAAATATGTGTTTACTACAGTATGCTATTGAGCAGGTAGTGAATCTTCTGGCCCTACAGAGGCTAGATGTTTAGTCTCTTGCTTTCATATCTCTCTAGTACAAGAGGAGAGAAACAGCCTTCTCCAACTGTACCGAGGGAAAGAAGTTGATTCTAAAAGTCATGTCCTCCTTAAGTGTGGCTTACAAAATCCTGAGAATTGGAATTCTACCACAGCTACCACATAGGCTGGACACAGTCCTTCAGATGCCCTATGCATGAAGAGATATTGTTATCACCTGTCACCGCTCCCCCATATATTGTTTTTAACAAAATAATGCACATGTTGTAGCTGGTATCTTTTTCACTTAAAAATTTTAACCTTGTTGACTTGGAGAAATATAATGTTTTAAGGTAAATGATTATTTCTTCTGTTTTGGCCAAGTTTGTCTCAACTATGAGTGTCCAAACTTCCAGAGCTGATTGCTGATCTCTCACATTATAAATGCATGCAGCTAAAGGCTTTGCTGGTCACCTAGCAATTGTTTCCACTTGGAAATAACTTTCTTTTTTCATATACTCCACTATTTGATTTCTTAGCTGCTCAAGCAATACTATACAATAGGTCAGCATAAACAATGGGAATTTATTACTTCACTGTTTTAAAGTTAGGAAAAAGTCCACATCAAAGCATGTTCTAGTTTGCTAGCTGCCAGAATGCAACACACCAGAGATGGATTGGCTTTTAATAAAAGGGGATTTATTTTGTTAGTTCTTCAGAGGAAAGGCAGCTAACTTTCCACTGAGGTTCTTTCTTACGTGGAAGGCACAGGATGGTCTCTGCCGGCCTTCTCTCCAGGCCTCTGGGTTCCAACAACTTTCCCTGGGGTGACTTCTTTCTGCATCTCCAAAGACCTGGGCTGAGCTGCAAGTGCTGAGATGAAGTATGCTGAGCTGCTTGGGCTGCGCTACGTTGAGCTCCCTCATTTAAGCGCTAGCCAATTAAGTCAAACATAATTCATTGCAGCAGGCACGCCTCCTAGTCGACTGCAGATGTAATGAGCAACAGATGAGGTTCATGTATCATTGGCTCATGTCCACAGCAACATAACTAGGCACCTTCACCTGGCCAAGTTGACAACTGAATCTAACTACCACAAAGCATCATCAAGGTGATGCTTTCTTCCCCAATCTGTGGTGTTCTGGGCTGGCTGCTTGTGTTTCTTGGTCCTGAGCTTGTTACATGGCAAGCTTGTTACATGGTGGTCTCCTTGGTTCTCCTTCTTTTCTGAGTTCTGTTGATTTCAACTGCTAGTGTTCCCTTTGTGGCTTTCTCTTAGTATGTCTGAATTTCATTCTGCTTATCAAGGACTCCCGTAACAGGGTTATGAGACATCCTGACTGAGGTAGGACACACCTTAACTGAAATAGTCTCATCACAATGTCCTACTTACAATAAGTTTACACCCACAAGAATGGATTAAATTTAATAGTATGTTTTTCTGGGGTAAGGACAGCTCCAAACCACCATGTCCACCAAACTTTTCCAAAGCTCAACTAGTTGATATGAATGACAGCCCACTACTTTTCCCATTACAACATTTCACATTGAATGCACATACATTTGGTTTCATTTTACATTATTTGCAACCATTCTAATCACTTTTCAGCTTACCAATCCATTCACCACTATAAAAAGGTTTATTTAGTTCCATTTTAAGAACAGTTGGGAAAGCTGATGTAACACTCCATCTGGGTAGCCCTCAGGAATTGAATTCCTGGATAACCCCAGAGAGGAGGAGGCTTTGATCCATTCTACAGCTATCACAGACTGCCCATGCCCACGTTGCTAGCCCAGGTCTCACCCACAGTCAACTTGAGGTCAGAGCTCATGGAGTGAAGAGGGATAAAAAAAAAAAGGTGGAGAGAATGTCAACCCATTGGTGAATGCTGGGGAGTGGAACAGCAACAGCAAAAAGGCATGATTCTGGAGTGCAATGAAATCATGTGGGGGTTGCGCTTATAGAGCTCTGTGCGTGGCCCCAAGGACACTATCGCACCTTTAGAGGTAATCCATCATCTTGTGCTTCAGCGTGCACCTTGCTGCCCATGACAAAATCACTATAGTGCGGCAAGTGCACTGAACACTTGTGTCCAATTTCAGATCAGATCATGTTCTTAATGTCTGTCAGCACCAACCTGATTTCAATCCAGAGCAGGTGAGCAGTCCTCGACTGTGTGGTGGCTCCACGGATTGTGATCACACCAGGCACTTTATATCCCTTCTCACCTGGGAGTGCCTGGTTCCTACCCAATCGCAGGCCTTTATGTGCTTTGGTTTTACTTCATTCTGTGAAAATATTCAAATAAGAGTAGTATTCAGAGTGAAGATAGAAAAGACAGGACAATTCACATCAGAGTCTCCTTTTAATTTAGTAAGATATCTGCCCGGCATAAGAACTAAGATGAAGCCCACACTAGATGCTGTATTAAAAATGCTTGATTTCTAGAAGCCATGCCTTCATTGCAACTCAAACGGGAAGCAGAGCCCTTGAGATTGAGTGTGTTTTAAATATCAATCAGAAATGGCAAATAAGAATATGTTGGTGGATACTCCACTGAACATAATGGCACAGCCAGCACCGCTGTTCCCTACCACATCATCCCGGCAGCCCACCAATGTGCTAGAAGAGTTGTGAGCCGCTGCAGAGGTTACTATTCCAGCATATGTCTGGCTTGTTCTCAGAGATTTGACATGAAAGCTAAATTTTTAAAAAGGCTTATATTAAAGGTTAAAAATAAACAATCCAGGAATCCCACTAAGTAGAGGCAAAACAAGAAGCTGAGAAAACTGTCAGCGTTTTCTCATATAAGAATGGGGGGGGGGGTGCAAGGATAGTTCAGTGTTAGAATTCTCACCTGCCATGCAGGAGACCTGGCTTTGATTCCCCGCCTGTACATTTCCTCACTCCCACAAAAAAGAAAGAAAATTTAACAAATGGTACTGCAATAACGGGATAGTCACATGGAAAAAGAATGAAATATTACCCCCACCAGATAGCATATAAAACGAAAAGAATATGATTCTTGGATCATGGTTCTTTTCTCTAAAAATTTGTTTTTTAGCTTACATAAACATCTTGATGCTGCTTTGTTTCTCTTTCTTCTATCTGTAGCTTAAAACGTTTGTTCATTATTTCTATGTTCAGAAAATATCCAACAATACTTCTAGGTGCAGTTCTTTCTGAAGCAATCCAGTTTTGAACTCAGTTTGTCTTTCTATGTGAAAATTTAAATCTTTCTCTTTTTCTGGGGAGTTTTTAAATAAAATTATTCATTTTATTATTTCTTCTTGAGCAACTAGCACTCTCTCTCTTTATCAGATGTCCTGGATAAACTCCATGACTACCTTTTAATTCATGCTTTTTATTATTTTGGCAGCTTTTCCAAAGAAATAATTTCAGTATAGTCATTTTGAATTCCTCTCTTAAAATTTTAAATTTTGAAATCATATTTTAATGTTTCCTAAAATTCTATTATTTTTGTAGTTTTCTGATTTTTTTCATTGTATTGTCTTGTAAAACAGTGAGTTCACACTACAGTTCATTCAACACTGTCTTCTACTTTTTCAACTAAATATAATCTCAGTAGGAACCACTGATTTGAAACTTGAGCTTGGCCTGTCTCCGCAAAATTACGATTTTCTCTTATGACCTGTAATCTTTGTCTATTCAGGCCTTTGGGTATGTGCTCTCTAGGGTTCCCTTAAATCTATTTGTACCCAATTAGAGATGCAGTATGCATTTGTTACAGCATGCTATTATAGTGAGTCTGCTGGTTCTATGGAAACTGGATGTTCAGGTCTCTTGCTTTCCATGTCTTTCTAGAAAGATCACTAAAAATAGCAGTTGATTCCAAAAGTCAAATCCTCCTTAAGTGAGGATAGTAACAACCTGACTTTTGGAATTCTACCACAACTATACACATGGAGTGGGACAAAGTCGTAAAGAAGCCCTATGCACTGAAGAGATAATGGCATCATCCTCCCACCTTACCCCCACATGTAATTTTAAACAAAAAATAATAAAACATATAAGAATATCCAACAATGGTATGCTATTCACATGATTTAAAATATATTATCAAATACTGTCAAAATTTCTCATTTTTCTCAGAATCACTGCTTTCCCATTGTTCTAAGCATCTGCTTAGATTGACTCAGAAGAAATCCAGCAGAGTATACAACGTGAGCTGGCTGGAGTGGTTCATATATGTGGGCTGAGGGAATCTGCCCATCCTTCTGAGCTGGAACCTTCCAGTAGCTGTGAGATCAGAAGTCTTTGTTCAAGTGCCACCAGAAAGATAATCTCTTCCCAGGTCTCTACGTCTGAGTCCTTCTAGAGGGCAGTAAGGAAGGGCATTCTGATGTTTCTATCTGTTACCACTGACTGCCTCATTTTCTCTGGAATAGGAGTTTTAGGTGTGTTTAGAAATCCAATTATTTTCCCAGAATAGACCTCACCCAAAATACAAGTTGGCTTGTCCCCAGGGAGAATTGGGGAAGATAGAAGGATACAGATTTGGGCCGAGGCAGCAATTTTCTAAGAATCTCTGAAAAAAATACTTTCAATATAATTGTTTTGAACATAACATTATTAAATTTCCATAAAATGATGAACAAGGCCCATTTCTAACTTGGCTTTTTTTTTTTTTTTTTTTGCCCACAAAATATTTCAACATTGCCTGAATACTTTACTGAAGAAAAAAAAATCATTCTCATTCTCAAGACCAAAAGCTGAAAAAGCATGTAAAATGATGTACCATGGAAAGTGTCTCAAACAAATTAAATGTTCTTCCTGAGCTGGATTCAATTAACTACATTAATTTAATGACAAGTTCAATTTCCTACCCACTATTCTTGATGTTCAGAATTATACTGAAGTTTTCTGTGGGAAAACTGTGGTGATTAGTACAGGAAATGGACTTTGCAATGGTTCAACTGTTATGAAATTCTGAATTCAGTGTTTCTTTGTAAGTATGGATGGATACCGTTGGTTGTATTTTGAAATGAGAGTTACTTCTTCATCGAAAATTATCAAAATAGTCATATGCATGATCCTCCACCCACCCCAAGCATTTTACAGGTTACAAGTAGAATATATCCTTTCTCTGCTCCTTTTCCTATGTGGAATATTCTAGCATGAAACAAGAATGGGTGGGGTGGGTGGAGGGAGTTGTGATGCTCCTCCATGCCCCTTTGGGGTAGACTGTGGTTCTCCAACTAGATGTAAAGCAAGTCAATTCAGGAAGCTAGAACGATGCTGTCTCCCTGGAGACTTTGCATTCTTCCCTTTACTTGCAATGCTATTCCCCCAAATATCTAGTACTCTTTGCTCAAATGTCCTCTTCTTAATGAAACCTTTCCAGACTGCCCTATTTAGTATTGAAGCTTCCCTATTAGCAATCTTTATGTCCATTCCTTGATATGCCCATATGGTTTGTTTTATTATTTGTTCATTGCCTTCTCCTCAACAGAATGTAATTTCCATAAAGAGGTACATTAACTGCTTTATCCTTGTGCTTTGAATAATTCCTGGTATACCTCTATGAGTGCTTTTAAATAAATGAATTAAAATTCCATCTAGGCCTCTGGATCATATTGTGTTCTCAAAATCAGATTTACCAAAGAAGCTGTATGTTAGAAAATGAAGCTGGTACAACATTTATTTTATTTATTTATTTCCCACCCACCCCCATTGTATATTTCTCAAATTTGTTGGCCCCATAGTTAAGGTTTGTGATCAATGAGTACCCTAGGACACAGAGAATAAAATGTGAGAATTACTGATCATACCAGTTAAAGATGGCAAGCTTTCTTGGGGAGGTGCTGAGTTAGGCCTGCATACAGGGACATGGTAGATTCACTTATTTATATATCAAATCCCATCTTCTTCTCTCAGGATCTTTCCTCTTCACTCCATCCCAAGCAGACTTGTCTCTCTTCTGAGTCCCTAAAGCACTTATGATGTATACCATATGGTCATTTGGCACTTATATAGGAAGAAACTATTGTCTATCACACTGTTATTCACAGTTGCCATCTGTTTAGCGTGCAGCTATGCATGATATTTTTAAATGTCCAGAAGGAAAATATAGCTGGTTCCCTCAAAAGTAGACATAAACGTGGAACGATTTATATAATTCGGTAAATAAATTAAGTGTATTTAAATTAAATCCCTTAGAAATTGCTAAAGTCTTTTCCTGATTAAAAGAAAGATAGTCATGAAGATACATTTCAGGCATAGTCCTAATTTTTCCTTATTCTTTTTTGCCCCTGATGACATAAAGGGAATATCACAATCTGGTCAGTTTCTCCCTCTCGCCGAAATAGTTAAAGCATTTCGGAAGATCAGAATCTGATATATGTGGACAAGTCAGTGCATAAGAGATCTAAGTTTTAGTGGAATCGGTGGTTTACAAGGTCCTGGACAACTGGGGCTCCTTCAAACAAGGAGAACATGGCTTATATGTTTTTATAGGGTTAGGATAAGCACTGATGGTATTCGAAAATGATAGTGATGATACCTTACTATACCCAGTGTTTGAATCATAAAATTTCACCATAGTTTTATTTATTTATAATGGTAATTGATCTTAATACTTTGCTATTTGTTTAATAGCAGGAAACAAGGCATATTAGCTTAGATTGGCTTTTACTTATCCAAATAAATGGCACATGGGTCATAAAGTGATGGTGTAAACATTGCCCGTCTGGTGACTGACGCTTGGATTACAGTTATCAGCCTTAGAAAGCAATAAAGTGATCTATTCATTTGTGTTCACCTTAGGCTTTCAGATCAACAGAGCAACTTTAAATGCCACATTTTGAACCATGTAAATATCAGGACTAGAAACAGAGCTCAAAATTGCAGATCCAGAAACTGAATTTTGTTGCTTAAAGTTTACACATAACCTAATCTACCCAATGACCTTTGTAGTAGGGGAATCTGATATATATATATATATATATATATATATATTTCTGTAAAACCTTCTATTACTGGCTAATATTTATTATTTATTTACTACTCAGTTCCAAGCAACTTGATAAGCATTTTATAGGCAATTTTTTAAATGTATGTCTCAAAAAACCCCATTAGGTAGGTTTTAGAGCACTAACTCCTGAGCAGATGTGTAAATTATCCCTGGTGGCAGATAATCTCCAGTCCAGGATCCCACCATTTCATCTGTGTGCGAGCCTGGAGCCCAGGCCTCCCTGGCTCCAGAAGCTGCTCTGTATTGATCAGCTCATGTGTCTATACCAGGCCTTTCCAGGTACTCTAACCCAGGCACAGTGAAGTCTTACTAGATAATTATTTTTGCAGGGAACATGCTTGCACAGAATCATGGAGGCACTGTATAAGCAATGAATAGGTTATTTGGTCATATGGATTTAAACTTCAACTATGCCACTTGTTAATGGGTTGTCTGAGAAAAATCACCCCCAATTTTATGGCTTTATTTCCTTATTTGTAAAATTACATAGTTAGACTAAGTTAAGGGTCTTATCAAGGGATCCAGAAAAACCTGAAATTGTGTGCTAAATTTTATGTTTATATGTGTATTTGCATTTATCTAGTAATAGTACACATAACTTTTAACTATTTCTCAAAAGGGTTCATAAAAAAAAATGCTAAGAACCTCTCAGCTGTGTGGTTCTTAAGGTCTCTTAAAACACTAAAAATATTGTGACTCCATCCAGCTTGAGAATGACATAAAAAGAGCAGAAAGAATCAGGAAATGACTGAGAAAAGATAGGATTTTGGATTTTAAATTTAAATGATAATAATTTGCTAAAAATTCTATTCCTAAATCTCATATTTAAAAATAAATCAAAATTTCTCTATTTGTTTTTGTTAAGTCTCAGCCTCCATATTATATATAAGTGGGAAAAACAATAACTGGTCTCACCAAGGTCCAGATAAAGAAAATTTGATGGCGTTGTCATGCATTATAATTCATTTCAGGAGAAACAATTGAATCCCTTATCAATTCCCTGTTTGATTGCATCAATAAGTGTATTTAGCTAAAAAAAATAAGTGAAGAATTACCTATTGCATTGCAGTGTATTAGCTGACCTTGAAACTTGGCTCCTTTTGACTTCAGAGCTCAGATATCTAATGATTAAAAACTCTTTCATAAACAACCCAAAACTCTGAAATTTCTGATCATATAGAGCTATGGGATTTCAGGGGAAATGAAGAGCTTATTCTCTTTCAACTCCTTGTATTTAAAAATAATGATATCCTGTGGGGCAATAACAAAGCACATGTATCCTGATCATGTAGTGAAATGACCACCAGTGTGACTACATCAGGGAAGATGCTTTTTAAACTAATCTCCTTGTTTGCCTTTCAAAGGTACACAGCATCTGCTTCTTATTAGGAATTTTTCCACAGCAAAATTTTATGGAAAAAAATCTTAAAGATCATAGATAACACATCATGTCATCTGGATTGAGTGCTTGTGGATGCATCTGCTCATGTCAATATCTGTTGACATTATACTGTAGTTGTGTTTGAAAGAAAAAGAGGGCGGGCCACGGTGGCTCAGCAGCAAGAACGCTTGCCTGCCATGCCAGAGGACCCGGGTTCGATTCCTGGTGCCTGCCCATGTAAAAAAAAAGAAAGAAAAAGAGTCAGTCAAAGGAATTAGTAGGTTTTTTTTTTTTTAAATTCTTTTGGTTCTCCATCTTCCTTATTCTCTCCCTTTTCTACCCTTTAAATGCAGGTTTTCATTTAGATGATATCTTCTTTCTTTCATTCTTTCTAATTTTCCTTTCCAAACAATCTTGTAGTTAAGATTTAATTCCAAGTGGAAAACAAGCATTTCCCCCTAGGTTTACTAAGATCGTAACGTATTAGAATTGAAAGGGAAAATGGTGTTTACTGAATTAAGAGGACTAGAAAAATGAAACAACTTGCCTAGCTTACATCTAGTAGGAAGGAGAAATGATACTCAGAATCAGGTATTCTAATTCTAAACACAATTCTTGTTTCCTTACATCAGAGGCCAGGAGGCAAGAACTCCAAGAGGTAGAGATGGAGCAGGAAGCCAAACTCAGCCCCAGATGAAACAGCTCCATACACTTTAGTTGAAAGCAAGTAGATAGAAAAGGGGTTGCTCTAGATTACAATTTATTTAAATGATGGCTTGCTCCCGAATGAATACTTCTTGTCACTCTTTGATTTGTTTGCTTTCCCTTCCTTATTAGATTTGCCATGGCCCATTTTCTTTTGATTTCTTGAGCTATTCCATTGGTCTTCCAGTCATTTTCTCTTCTTTGTATTCTTTAGTTAAGCTGGGTTTAAAATTTAAGCTATCTGTAACAATAGGAAATTTGCCTAAAATATTTGCGTTTGGGACACTAGTAGAAGTACTACTTTTAATAGAAGTATCCCTAGTCTAACTCCAATTCATTCAAATGGAATTATTAATAAATATATTACCCATCTATTGTTATGTTTTTCAAGTTAACATTTGTACCTGGTGTTTCTTTCACCTGAAATTATATTTTCTTATTATTCAAATGGCTCAGTTCCTCACTTCCCTTATTACAAGTCACTTTCTCAGTGAAGCCCCTGACCACCCGAAAATTTCAGTGCCACTTCATATCCCCTCCAATGTGTGTGTTTTCCATTCTACTTACCACTATCTAATATACTATATCCTTTCCTTATTCATTTTGCTTATTGCTTGTTTCCCCCTTTAGTCTGTGAGTTCCCTGAGGGCAGGGTCATGGTCAGTTTTGTTCACTGTACTATCCCCAGTGCTAGGAGAAATTCTGGCTCCTGCTGAGTTCTTGTTAAGCATATATCTGTGTTCCACACAAACTTTGTTTACTTCATTTGAGATCAAATGACAAAAATATGCTTCTAGAACAGGATGAAAGAAACTAAGTTTCTTCATCAAAAAACACGAACAAGATGTCATCTTTGGAAGAAAAAACATCTACATACATATTAAATAAATAAAGGAAAATCCTGTCTTCCATGTCAAAAATCATTTTCTTTATTGACAGTCTTTGTTCTTGGAATCCTGATTAGAAGTATTTTCTTACTTGCAGTTGTCATTTCGAAGCAGTGAACACCTGAGATTGTAAATGTCTGTTTTGTTTAAGAAACAAATGCTTCTGTCAATGCTGCCAAATTCCAGAAAAATATCAAGGGAACAATGTTTCTCTATGACTTTTTATGTTTTCGTGTGAAACAAAATATGAGTAACAAAGAAAGTGTGGCTTGCTTTCTGAATTCATTATTCAGACATAAAGAAATTCAGATGTCAGAAGTCTGTGCAAGTCTTATCCATTCCTCATCTCAAAACAGAGCTGGAAGACAAGGTCAGCTGGCAACTTCTTTCCTTCCCCTCATGTATTTTCTGATGCATCTTCAGAGAAAAGTATTTTTTTTAAGTGACTCTCTTCATTGCGATGTAGAAAGTAAAACTTTCCAGAAGGTAAGAAAGACCATCAGGACTAATTCACCTAAATGCAAACCAGAATTTGTAGATTTTGACCTCAGAAAACCCTGAAAGCATTTCATCATGTTAATGTATTATTGAGCTACATACCTCCTTTTCCTTATATGCAGTAGTAAAACAGAATAAACTTTGATGAAAGACAGAGGTTTAAACCTCACTACATTAAAAAACCCTGTCAGTTAGGGCAGATAAGTGTACCAGCTTAACATTTAGAATCCTATACTGTAAACAGTGCTTACTATATTTCATATGGCTGTCTTCAGAATTGATAAGATAATTTGTATAAAGTATGTGATATACAATAGGTGAACAGTTGCTAGAAACTTCCTCCAACAAAGACATTCACAGACACACACACACACATTTCTCCTTATAATGTGCTAATAATTTATTTCATTTAATGACAAATTTAAAGAAAAGGGTGTCAAGGAACTTAAATGTTTTGCTATGTTCTGGTCCTGTCCTATTGATTTAAAATAAGTATTGGGGGCAATTTTCTGACAGTACCAAAAAGGAAATCTCACATTTTTTCAAAGGGTTTTTTTTGTAAGTAAAACTGCTGAGGCTGTGGTTAGAAAACTTGGTCAAAATTCCTAGGTTTACTTTCTGTGGCTGAGAGTTGATGTTGTACCATAAATTCCTAAAACATTGGTAGTTTTCCAAGACATTATTCTGTAGGCAAGCCAAATTTAATATGATTGAAAATATTATCCTTAAGATTATTGCTGTACTTTTTAGGGTAAGTTAGTTATCACATTTTTCATTTTGGGTGAAAATGTGGTGCTTCATTTATTACAGTTTTCCATAGCAAAAGAACTTAATCTTCCTGAAAAGCTGTTCTTACTATCTGCTTTCTTAATTCTCTGCAAGTGGAAAAATGTAATTGTTGTAAGCCTCATAAGCCTCAATCATCTAAACAGAAGTCTTTCATAGCCCTTCACAGAATTTCTGATTTAAAAAGATGACAGAGACTAAAACTGTAAAGAAATACTTTTACCTTGCTTAATACAGTCATTATTCTCACTTATTTTTATATAGTCATTTAAATGCTTATATAAAATGTAAAATGTTTTTTCCACAAACGTGGTTATTTATGTAAGTCTTTGGTTATGTTTCATGACTCCAAATTTGATTACAAATGCATAGCATTCTGACTGATGAAACTGAGCAGTTGGCCATGGTTAAGAAAGTTTTCTTTCATTTAATAAAGCTCTAAGGTATTTCTTTAAACCTCCTTGAAAGAATTAAATTTTAGGTGTTAATTAGTGTCCTTGTCAAACTGTCAAGGCATTACCCAAATAGGAACCCAAAGATACTTGAGGCAGAGAGAGAGCAGAATCTTTAAATATTTATCAATTAGAATCTAAACATTCGAAGGACGTGTGTCTGAGAACCTTTGATAGCTGTTCTTAACCTAGAAATGGGTCTTAGAGATCTTTTAGGTTGATACCATCAGTCTGTCCATCACCATCCTGCTTCCCTTCTGCTGGCTGCACACATGGGCATGGACTGTGGTCAGTGCTGTTGGATGGCCTCCTTCACAGAACCCCCACCCCCAGGATTCCCTTTTCCAGCTCTGTGTGCCCAGCCCCACCTTCTATGTGGTTTGCTGCTAATGGCTCATACTAGTGAGTTTCTGAAGACTGGAGAATACCTTTGGCACTGGAGCCCCCAACCAGGAAGTTTTCAGGACAACTTCCTCTCCCATAGTCACTGACTGGTTTGAAGTACAAAAGCCCAGCTTTGTTGCATCCACTGAGCAGCTCTGAAGTGTTATTTATACTCCAGAGCTTGTTTTCATTTTCCTATTTTGCTCCCCTCACAACCTTTCCAGTCGCTCCATGAGCACTTAATAAATCTCTTCCACTGGAATCCTTGGCTTAGAGTCTGCTTCTAGAAGAATTTGCTTTATTATGTTATAAAGAAGAAAAGGAAAAAAAAAAAAAAAGACTAGACCTAACCAGATCAATAACTAGACTTAATCCAGTGAGAGAGTGCAGAGTGTGGATGGTATATAATCCAGTATGTCACAGGCTGCAAAACCTTGAGTGGTGATTCTACTCTTGACTGACCATTAGAATCATATGGGGAGCTATTTTTTTTTTTTTTTACAGAAAAGGATGCCAAAGCCATATTCTCTATATATTAAATGAGGCCCTCTGGTAGAGAGGCACAGCAACAATTTATATATATATATATATTTTTTTGCACGGACAGGTACTGGGAATTGAACACAGGTCTCCTGCATGGCAGGCAAGAACTCTGCTGCTGAGCCACCATGGCCTGCCCAATGGCAATGATATTTTTAAACGTAGCCCAGGTGATTCTAGTGGGCAGCCATAGTTGAGCCCTCTGCCTGGAGTTAACCAGTTGAAGTTGTGAAATAGAGGTAGAGTTGGATAAGAAGTAGCGAAGAAGTGACATTTGAATGTGGCAGTGCTAGGATATTCTGTTTGCTTTTTTTCTGATTTGATTGGAGCACAGGAGCAGATCAGTCTTTT
>PVIY010019074.1:0-46441 GCA_004026745.1 Myrmecophaga tridactyla
AAACCCTGAACTTCATCGGCCTTCTTGAACCAAGGTATCTTTCCCTGGATGCCTTTGATTGGACATTTCTTTAGACTTGTTTTAATTGGGTCATTTTCTCGGCCTTAGAACTGTAAACTAGCAACTCATTAAATTCCCCTTGTTAAAAGCCGTTCCATTTCTGGTATATTGCATTCCGGCAGCTAGCAAACTAGAACAACCTTGGTGACTGGCTTTTTTTACTTAGCATAATGCTTTCTAAGTTCCCCATGCTGTAGTATGCATCAATATTTAATTTCCTTCCATGGCCATGTAATGCTCCAATGTATAGATATACCACATTTTCATTATCCATCCATAATTGATGGACAATTGGATAGTTTCTGCTATTTTGCCATAATGAACAATGCTACCATAAACATTCATGTATAGTCTTCATTTCCTTTGGACCTAGCCTGGGAGTGGAACTGCTGAGTGATATGGTAACTCAATGTTTAAACTTTTAAGGAACTGCCAGACGGTATCCAAAGTTTGTACAACTTTTAACAATCCCTCCAACAGTGTATGAGGGTCTCACTTTCTCTATGTTCAGCAGTGCATTAGGGTTTCACTTTCTCTATGTTCCCACCACACTTGTTGTTATGTGTCTTTTTTATAATAGCTATCTTTATGGGTGTGAAGTGGTATATCAATGTGGTTTTGATTTGAATTTCCCTGATGGCTAATGATATTGAGCATCTTTTCATATATTTGTTGATCATTTGTATATCTTCTTGGTAGAATTGTCTTCTTAGATGTTTTGCTTATTTTTTATTGGATTATTTGTCTTTTTTATTATTGCTTTAGGAGTTCTCTGTATTTTCTACATACAAGTCCCTTATATGATATACAATTTGAATTTTTTCTCTCATTCTATGAAGTCATCCATTAATTTTCTTAGCAACCAAAATTTGAAGCATGAAAGCTTTAAATTTTCATGAAGGTCAGTTCTATTTTTTATTTCGTCATTTTTGCTCCTGGTGTCCTAATTAAGAAATCACTGCTTAACCTAATGCCACAAAGATTTACTTCCTTCAAGGAATTAAATTTTTAGCTTCTACATTTAGATCTATGTCAATTTTGACTTAAACAATTTTTGGTATATGGTGTGAAGAATGGATCCGTCATTCTTTCACATGTAGCTATCCACTTGCCCCAGTGCAATTTGCAGAAAACACTCTTCTTTCCCTGTTAAATTGGCTCAGGACCCTTGTCAAAACTCAATTGACTCTAAGTGTGAGAGTTTATTTCTGGAGCGCTTATTTCTATTGCATTCATTTATGGTCTATCTGTTTTTAAAAATATTTTTATTGAGAAATATCTACATACATATAATCCAATCATATTACATAATCAATGGCTCAAAATATCATCACATAGTTGTGTATTCTTCACCCTGATCATTTTTAGAATATTTGTACTGCTCCAGAAAAAGAAATAAAAAGAAAAAAAAAGAGCTCATATATCCCATACGCTTTACCCTTTCCTCTCATTGACCCACAGTATTTCGATCTACTCATTTTTTACTTTATCTCTCCCTATTGCTTATTTATTTTTAATCCATCTTTTTTTTTTAATTTATTGGCCCATACCCAGGATAAAAAGGGCATCAGACACAAGGTTTTCACAATCACACAGTCACACTGTAAAACTTATATAGACATTCAGTTGTCTTCAAGAATCAAAGCTACTGGAACACGGTTCAACAGTCTCAGGTACTTCACTATAGCCACTCCAATATTTCATAAATTAAAAAGGGATATCTATATAATGCATAACCTCCCAAATCTGTTTTAAATTTCTTAGCTACTGAAACTTTATTTTGTCTCATTTCTCTCTTTCTCTTTTTAGTGAAGAAGGCTTTCTAAATCCCATGATACTAGGTCCTGGCTTATCCTGGGTAGTCAGGTCCCATGTTGCCAGGGAGATTTTCACCTCTGTGAGTCATGTCCCATATAGTGGAGAGGGTAGTGAGTTCATCTGACAAGTTGGCTTAGAGAGAGAGGCCACATCTGAGCAACAAAAGGGGCTCTCCTGGTGAGACTCTTAGGTATAATTGGCAGTTGGCTTAGGCATTCCTTTACAGAAATAAGTTTCACATCATCAAAACCCAAGATTGAGGGCTCAGCTCACTGAATTGTTTGTCCCGACTGCTTGCAAGAATATCAGGAATTCCCCAGATGGGGAAGTTGAATATTTCCTTTTTCCTCCCAAGTACCCCCAGGGTACCTTGCAAATACTTTCTTATTCTCTGCTCAAATTACTCTGGGATACACAGGAGAATCACACTAACCTGTACAAATCAACAAGATCTCACACCCCATTCAAGATTACATGTGATTATATTAAATTATATAATGTGCTACCCAAAATAAAAATTTTGCACCAAATAAACCTCTCTCCCTTTTATCTTACACAGAGATTGAAGTTTGTAAATATAGACCATATCATCTTTTACCCTATATTCTCATTTACCCTCTATTCTCTTGGTCCTATCCATATCAACTTCATTCATATCTCTAGATGAAGTCTGATCACTTTTTCATTTTTTAACAGTTGCTATATGGGATAATGCTGACTTCCATAGCTTCAGAGCTCTAATTTGGAGTCTCAGGTGTCACATAAATACCCGTAGTTTCAGGGAATGACCGGGATATACACAAATAGCTCAGTGTCTCAGAATTTAGAAATAACAGTTACAATTTCAGGATGGATGTGACTGCTGTACATGCTTACAATCTAGGACTCTTTACAGTAGGCCCCGATCTGATAATCCATGCTCTCGACTGCAGTTCTCCAAGTTTGTATATTATAGTTAGTTCATATGAGTGAGGCATGATAATATTTATCTTTTTTGTTTCTGATATTTCATTCAGCATACTCTCCTCAACGTTCATTCACCTAGTTTCATGCCTGATAACCTTTTTACTTCTTACAGCCATTCAGTAGTCCAATGAATGTAGACACCACAGTTCCCCTTCCATTCCTCAGTTGTTCTACCCTTAGGCCATCTCCTTCCACTGGGAATCATGAACAATGGTACCACAAATACCAATGTGCCTCTGCACTTTTATTACTTAACATATTTCTAAATGCTTTGCCTATGCAATTTAACAAGAGAATAAATGAATCATATGCATATGAAAGAGGAAATTAAAATGATCACTATTTGCAAATGTTAAAATTGCTTACAAGAAAACACGAGAGCATCCATTGTAAATTATAACAAACAATAGAATTCATAAGATGGTTGAATAGAAAGTAAATAAACAGCAATTAAGAGGCTTCCTTGGTACCCATGGTTGAAGGATAAAAACAGGCAAATCTGCATTAAAGGAAAGATAAATGGGCTTAAACAGGAAAAAAGTGTTCACTTTAAACATAAGAAAATATTAATTAAAAAATAGAAGTATGATGAGGTACGATTTTCCCTTATCAGTATGGCAAAGATAAAAATATATTAGAAGGGATGTGAGGAAATAGGCATCCTATACATTGCTTGTGGAAACATACATTGGGAAGAAATCACATTTTACAATGGTAAAAATGATAAATTTATGGAAATAATCAGAAATGTATAAAACTTATACAATTAAATGGAAAGCATACGTTTTCTTGAATAGGAAGATTTCGTATCATAATGAGATCAGCCCTGTCTAATTTAATTAATAAACTTAATTTTATACCAATAAATACAGTAAAAGTATTGTTTCTCTATTCAATTGTTGTGGAACTGGAAAGTTGATTCACATGGAAAATAAAGACAAAATCATCAAGAAAATGCTGAGAAAAGAATAGTAATGAAGGGATACAAACCCTCCCACATATAAAAATATAGTTACACTAATTAAAATAATTAACAGTGTATGCATAGGAAGATAAATGGAAGAGATTATAAAGTCTATAAGAAGATCAAATCATATTTTGAATATTAGTATATGTTAAGAATGGCATAGCAAATCAGCGAGTAAGTAGATGGCATTGAGATAACTGGATAGTAATCTTGAAAATAAAGTTGTCTTTGGACCTCTACTTCATTACTTATACCAAAATTCCATATATTTCACAGATTTAAATAGAAAAATTAAAATGCAAAGATATTAAAGGAATATTATGTATATGCATGCACAGGTGTTTCTGTGTGTGTAGATAATTTTGGAGTTGGAAAAGCTTTTCTAAGGTTAACCCCAACTAAGAAATTTTAAAAGAAAAAATGGATTAATTTGACCGCATAACATTTTTTAAAACTTTCATGTCATAAAATACCATAAACAAATGCAAAATACAAATGACAAACCAGGGAAAAATGCTTGTTTGCAACTTATGGCATAGACCAAAGATATGTTCCGCAGTATTTATATGTACTATGTAAGAAAAGACCAATAAAGATGGATGAAGGATAAACACAGTCAATTTCTATTAAAGGAAAGATAGATGGGTTAAACACAAAGAAAGTGTTCACTTTAAATGTAAGAAAAATATTAATTAAAAATTAAAACCACAATGATGTACCATTTTCTCTTATTGGTATGGCAAAGATAAAAGACGTTTGACATTACATTATATTGCAAAGGAGGTGAGAAAGTAGGCATCCCATACACAATTTGTGGGAATAAAACTTAGTGTAAACTTTTTAGAAGGCAATTTAGCAAGATTTTATCAAATTTACAACTGTGCATATTCTTTCATTCTGCAATTTTACTTCTAGGAATTTACCCACAGATATACCTGCCATGTGCTAAATGGCAAGTATAAAGGATATTCATCATAACATTGTTTGGAATAGCAAAAATATTTCATAAAAGAGCATAAATATTTATGTCGGGGCTCTGGTTAGATAAATTATATAAGAACAGCCTGGGATACTATGCAGCCTTCTTAAAAAATGAAGCTGTTAAAATAGTCATTGATTTGGAACAATTTCTAATATATAGTGTTACAAGAACAAAGTGAAGAATATCATGCATAGTGTGATTTTTAAAATTGTTTTATAGATGTACACATACAGAAAGTATCTGTGCACTGGTAAAGTTGATTATCTCTAAGGAGAAAAAACAGGAAATTAGGAGAAAGGACAGGTGATAAGAGCTATATCTTTTAATCTACAAATTTTCAATGGAATGTTTTACTTTATGATGTGTTACATATATATAATACTCAATGCAACATTAAGCATACCATTCATTTCAGTTGATCTTTTCTTGTTACCTAGACTTTCTCAATGAAGGAAGCAGTACTTCTGGCACAATCTCCTTATTTTATTGCAGATTGGTAACAGTTACAGACCAGCTGCTTCCAGTAGATTGTTTCTGAAGCAGGGAATATATGCCTGTAGTTACCTGGACTCTGGCAACTTGACCTCTGTTTATTGATACTAGGGATGAAAAACTAGAAAGTAATGTGAGGGTAAACCTAAGGATTTTTGACTGGGAAGGCACATTTGGTAGACTTCAGGATAAAGAGGTGAAACTTACTAGCAGCTTTCACTCCATTATTAAAGTATTTATCTTGGGCATTCTGGATATATACTCTGAATACTGTAGAAGTATAAAATTATGCCATAAAATTAACTGGAGTCTGGAGTTCTCTGTAAGGAAGCAAAATGGCTAAGAAAATACAGCTGTAATTTAATGTTTATGAAAGCTAGAATGAAATAACTACAGTATATCAAAAGCAAATAACTGCTGAGGAAATTGGCATATTTTAATTTGGTTCAGGCTATATTTTACATGTTCTCTGTGTACTGTAATGTACGAGTTTGTATGTAGAGCTTAAATGTATAATTAACATAGCTTTGAACCTAGTTCTATCCCCATGATTAAAGTTTGTCATAGTATTAGCTTTCAAACATAGACTTATCAACAAGTTGTTGTCAATGCTATAAATTAGATTTTCTCTGATGACTGCTCAATAAAGGACTATAATTTATCTCAATGGTATTTTTTAAGAGACATTTTAATTGCTATGGCAGGTGAAAGCACCATCCAGTGTCTTGGTCAAACATTTCTGTTAATGAAATCATTTTTCCCTCCTAGCATTGTTGGTTTAAAGAATAATCTGTCTTATTGAAGATGAACTAAAAGTCTTGATTTTATATGTATGGTTCAGCTTTACCTTGAATACCAGGCAAATCTACTTTATTTCCTTTACCCCACAGAGGAAAAAAAAGGAATTTTTAACTTTTGTGAAGGGAATGACATGTTATTCTCTCTTAAAGGGAGAAAATCCAAAATCACTCATTCAGTGGTTTAAAAGTAAAGATCTAGACATTGTATGCTAGTGACTAGATTATGCGTGTAGCATTTTACTTGTTTATATATTTTTTTGTATTTTTATGATTATTTAAGCAGTGTTTGCTATTAAAAATAAAAATTATAGAAATGTGCAAGTTCAAAAAATATCTCCATAATCATTTTAAAAGAGATATCTACTATTAACAGTTTGGTGTACATTCTTGCAGAAATTTTCCACGCAAAGTGTTTTTTTCCTCCTTAAAATTGTGAGCCTGATGCCAACTAATGGCTGGATTCTTTCTACCCTGCCTGCTGCCTTTTAACAAATTCCAACCACCCCTGCAGTTTCAATCACTTTGTTGGAATGACATAGTATGCAAATGTAGCCAAAATTCCCAGTTTCTGGGCCTGACAGATTTTGAGCTGAGGCATCCATGCCTAAGAGCAGATTTCGGATTGTGTGCCTGTGCCCAAGTTGGGACTGGGTGCCATCTCATTCACAGCTTAGACCAGTGCAGACCACCACATGGAGTGAGGGTACTTCTGCTGAGTCCGTTTCCTCCAACCCAGACATGAGTGTGTAGGATGAGTACAATGCTAAAGGACGGTGTCTTTTATCACCTTTCCTCACATTTGGCTCAGTGGATTGAGCGAGGTCTCTTACTTCAATTTCACCCTTGTCAAAATGATTACCAAGCTTTTCCCATCTTGGGTTGTATGTTTCCCAGCTTCTAACGGATGATTTTTATGGTTTAGCGTTTGATCACTATTTCAGTAGATATTAGTGAGAAGCTTTTAAAAATGTCTTAGAAAATAATCTTCATTCAATGTGATAAGTCATTTGGAGTAAATATCCACCATTTAAAGAGGAGCTGAAATTAACAGTGTCAAAGCCGTGTTGCGTTTAGTGTGTGATTGAATTTAAATATATTAAATAGATTTACGAAAGCCTAATAAAAAATCCTATGGATGTTAGAAAATTTAATTCTAAGAAACCCTGGGTCAGAATGCACCAGAGGCTGTTGAATATCTTATTAAATTTTGTCAACTTGCCCATCCTCCTTTATATGCCATCTTCAAAGCAGAAAGGCAGAAAGTGTGCATATTAGGGCAGCCAAATATGTGCTTCTAAATTATTTTTCAAAGCTGCCTGTGATGTATTTTTTTCTGACAGAATTGGGATAGAAAGTCTAAAAGTCCAGATTTCCCTATCTTCATGTTGGAAATATCTCCTGTGTCTTAGACATCATGAATTTTGTGTATTTGTTCACATTACAAAAAATTTATGCAAAACAGCACTTATTGAAGATATATTTTGCAACAGACCCTATACTAAGTGTTCATGCAGCATATTGCAATGGCGTAATAAACACCTCTCAATCTCAACAGTGTTTACAAAGGAAATCCTTGAATCTTGCATTGTGATTGAACACCTCCATTTTCATATAGAAAAAGGCTAGCAAATATCATTCAGATTTTCAGATGGGATGGCGAAAGGAAGAAGACATTGGTATGGTGAAATCCCTGGTAATTCTTCTACATCATTTCAATGACTAAATTTGCTAGAGAACCTCCAGCAAAAGAATACAGACCTGTGTCTAACATTTTTGATGGTCATTTAAATATCTGTCTGATAAGACTTTCAAGGGTCTTGAAATTTAGAGCTGGAAGGAACTAAAATAGTATTGTCCTTCTCATTTTATTGGTGAGGAGATGAAAACTGAGAGACACTTGCTCATTTATTTATCTATCCTTCCCATCACCATTCTATTGACTTGGTAAAAGTACTGGATTCTACAGTCAAAAGCAAATAAGTCATGGCCTATGATGGCAAAGAACTCAGTCTAGTATACAGAATTTTAGTTATTTCTTTCAGTGGGGAGGGGAGTGAAAGATGAAAGAAGCAGGGATATAATATTATGTGTTTACAATGAACCTTGATTCTACTTGTGCATAGATCCATTAATTCACCATTAATATTTTGAGTCCTAATAATGTCAGGCATGGAAGAATACAAAGCAGCAAAAACAGGCAAGGCTTCTGTTGTCACTGAGTATAGAGTCTAGTGTATGAGATAATCAAAAAGGAAATAAACAAATAAATGAATTAAACACTATGAATTGTGATAACAAAAAGAGTGAAGTGATAGAAGACTAGACGTAGATTCTCATTATGAGGTTTCTCTGAGAAGATATCATTGAAGAATGTTGAGGCCAAATGATGAGAAGGAGTAAGGTAGGATTGGAAGAGTCCTGGTGTCCAAGGTATAGTTTGGAGAAAGACAGTGGTCAAAGCAGGCAGGCCCTGATAGGTGGGGAATGGAATTGAGATTTAATTTCAAGAGCAATAGGAAAACTTCAAGAGGACCTTAGGGCAGTGACCTGATTTATGGATTTTTAAAAGGATTCTCTGGGTGGGCCACGGTGGCTCAGCAGGCAAGAATGCTTTCCTGCTATGCCAGAGGACCTGGGTTCAATTCCCGGTGCCTGCTCATGTAAAAAAAAAAAAGGATTCTCTGCCTATTAAGTGGAGAATGTATTAGAGTATGAGTAGGACATTCAACAAGAGGGTTCTTTGCAATAGTTCAGGTGAAAGATTACCAGTGGATAGCAGTGGGTGTGGTGAAGAATAGTCCATGGGTCAATTTTTTTTGTGGGAATCATATATCAGGATCTTGCTCATGGATTGAGTGTGGAAAATGGGGGAAATCATCAAGGATGATAATCAGGTTTCTGGCTTAGGAACGGAATCAGTGATGGTATTGACACATTTACTGGTATGTGGAAAACTGGGTGGGCAGGGGGAAGATTAAGGTCTTTAGTGGCCTCATGAAAAAAAAATTACACTTTCTCCTTTCTCAAGATATAATAGAAAATAAAAGCAACATTAAATCATTGTATAAATACAAAGATGTCCAATCAAGTCCTAATCTTGGTGATTCTCTAAATATATATTTAATATTAATTATTAAACTCTTTCTTTAAAAAGTTACTTTTGGTAGCTTCTCCGATTTGGTTGGTGCTTTATCCACAAGCTTGGTCTTCTCATTCAACTAACCAACTCCGGGAAAAATCAAGAGCTTCATTTTGTATATGTTGTATTTAAAATGCATGTAAAACTGTTCAAAGGTGATGTCAAACAGGCAGTTAGATATACAGCTGTGAGGGCTCAGAGAGTGGAAAAGATATATAAATTTATAAGTTATCAGCATAAAGATGGCTTTACGCTGATAACTTAGATCAATGAGATCACTCAAAAAAGAGTGTGTAGAGAAAACAGAAGAGAGCCCAGTGAATTTCTAATGTTTACATGAGGAGCATATAAAAAGTGGCTAGTCTAAGAAAATGATATCAGGGAATCTAAGAGAGGAGAGAATTCAAGAATGGAGAGTGTGTAGCTATGCTCGTACTTCTGAGTGGTTAGGAAGATGATGCCAGAGGAGGGGAGGTCAATGATGACCTGAACATGAAGGATTGTCAGTTATTGATGAGAATGGAGTAGATGAGAAATGAACGGAAAGTGAAGAAGTAGAAATGATGTGTGTAGAAAATTATTTCAATCTGTTTTGCTGTAAAGGAGAAAGGAGAATTGCAGCAATAATTGTAGAGGATTGTTAAGTGAGGGGATGCTTTGTTTTGTTTTTAAGGCTGGACATTAGTAATACATTTTTTATAAGAAGAATCATCCAGCAAGGAGAGGGTGGTTGATACAGAAGAGACAAGGGATAACTGAAGAAACAGTGTTCTTGAGAGGCTGAGAAGGGATGGGATTCAGAACAGGAAATTCAAAGAAGTTGAGGGAATTTCTGTCTGATGCTTAAAGTAAAGAGAAATATCTTGAAATATTAATCTTTCTGCTCTCCTCCATCACAAACATCCTTGTATAAAAGCTTTTCTATAATCAGAGCATCCACATTGCCTTCAGAAATAAGACTTTGATAGCAGGAATAAAATACTAGGAAATCACATACAGTCAAAGGGGAATACCTGAAGAAGAAGGAAACAGAATTCATGCTGGAAAGAGTCACTTGTAGAGTGGATGATGAACCAGAGCTATTTCATCTTCTAGGAGGAAACAAGAAAAGCCTTGAGGCTTTAGAGAAGGTCTGTGTGTGAGACAAGAGAGGATCTCAGGAAACCACAGAGAAGATGTCAGAGTGAGAGACTGCTGCTCACACTTTAAAGCCAGGATCAAAGGGCCTTGTGGAAGCCTGGACAATACCTAATAATAACGTTTGCTCATATTTATTTAGCCCTTACTATGTGGTGTTGTCCTAACTGCTTTACACATAATAACTAATTTGATTAGGTCATTTAATCCCAACAACCATATGAGGTAGGAAGAATTATTTCTCCATTTTATAAATGAGAAAGCTGAGGTATTGTAATTAGATAACTTTCCCAAATCACACAGCTATTAAATATGATCAGATATTCAAAGACAAGTGGTCTGGCCTCAGAGTTTTATTCTAACCACTATTGCAAATGCCTGTAGGAGAAATCCCTGCCTGTCGCCTGAAAGGTAGCCAGGCTCACCATTCATTGTTTTACTATGGGGTGACGGTTTTCCATCAAGTGTTGTATATAAGACATCTGGATGATGAGATTGAAAACTTTGGAGGCAGAAAGCAGTAGTCAGATATTTTTAGATTCTAGAAACATAAATTGGTGATTCTTCGTTGAGAAATAGGCTAGTACCCTAAGTAAACCTTCTGCTTTAAACTTATCCAGACAGGAGCTAAACAATCCCCCTTCCAAAGTTCTGGTTAGTAATAATTGTTCAAAAATAAGAAGAGGAGGAAGCTAAAGCCAGGGCAAGGTAACCAGGCAAAGGCACCTTGGAAGGGAGTACCTGCCAGCACTAGCCAAAGTTTAGGAAAAGGAAAAGAAAACACAAAATTCTTAATCGCAACTTTACAGGGCTTCAGATAAACAACCCCTATTGGCCTTGGAAGAGCTAATTTCCAAGGTATAACAGACTTAGCACCTACCTAGAGAGGACTGGGGAACATTTTATTTTGTTGTGGGGATCAAGGAATTATGATAAGAAAAGTCTAGAATCTGTATCTATCTTGGGGGGGGGTGCTGAGATTTTAGAAATTACACAAAAAATGGCAAACCAGTCTATGACCATGATTTTCCCCCACTTCTGCCGTATCCATCTACAGCACCGGTACTTTTACCTTCAGGGTCGGTGGTCCCATGTAGAGGTCACTGAAAAGGTGGAAGAGAGAGCAGGGCTTGGAACTCAGTTGCTCTAAAAAGCAGAGGACATGAAGAAGGGAACACATCTTTCCATGAGAAACAGAGGCAGAGTTATATGAAGCAGTTTCATTTTGCCAGGACTGCTATGACAAATACCACAGAATTGGTGAACTTAGGAATTTATTGTCTCACAGTTTCAGAGGCTAAAAGTTAAAAATCAGGGTATTGACAGGATCAGGCTTTCTCTGAAATCTGTGGTTTTCTGGTGGTGGTTTGCTGGCAATCAATCTCTGTCTCTCTCACATAGTAATTTGTTTCTGTCTTTTCCTTTGGCTTCTAATGACTGACTGCACCTGAATTTCCTCTGCTTATAAGGACCTCAGCCATATTGGATTAAGACTGACCCTGATTCATTTCATACTCATCCAAGTAGAACTTCAAAGGTTTTGTTTACAGATGAGTTCACACCCACAGGACTAGGGGTTAGGATTTGAATATGTATTTTGTAGGGGACATTATTTATTCAATTTACCACAGAAGCTTAATGAAGCCTAAGTTTCAGGGCTCTTCAATTCCATTAGCCCCTCCAAAAATTGGGGCAGCAAGGAGCCTTGTTCAGTTTGGTGTCATCTTCCCAGACTGGTGGTGGTCCTGGATTCAGGACATGGTCATTGGGCTATTAAAACTACCTCCATAATGTCAAGTTCTAACAACAACCCTCCCCACACACTGGATTGCGTATTTGAGTTCTATCTTTCATCCCAAAGAGAAGAATCTGAATGAGAAGATTTATTCCTGACTGGGGACCACTAGGACCAAAGAACCACTGAAAGGAGGTTGAAGAGCAAGATATGTAGTTGGGATCAAAGGCTTGGCCTTCTGGCAGAGCTGAATAGGCAGCTATATGGCAGCAGATCAAATGGCATCAAAAGGCTGGGGTTCTCCCAAGATCTTGTTCATGAGCCAGAAGCACCATCTAAAACTGAAGGGAGTTGAAGATAAAGCATTAACTTGGAAAAGTTATGAAGTTGAAAGAAACTTTACTAAATTATCCATAATAAAAAAGAAATTTCTAACAACCAGCTAGAGAAAAGCTTAAATTAACTTTTACTCTTTTTATAGAAAATGATATTAAAACTTATTGTCATAGGAAGAGGTGATAAAGAGAATGTGATCCAAAAATGTAGAAAATATATTATAGAAGTATGACAGGTAGATAATAACAATAATAAAAATTTATTATTTTTTTTGGATTTTGTGATATTGTCAGTGTTTTAGTTATCTATTGCTGAAAAAAAAATCACTTCGAAACTTAGAGGCCTGAAGCAAACATGATCATTTAATTTCCTCCTAAATCCGCAATTTAGGCAGGACTCAGTAGAAAACTTTTATCTGTTTCATGTGGAGTGGCTCAATTGGACTTGGAAAGTCCACTTCCAAAATCGTTCAACTCACATGGCTGGCAACATGGTGCTGGCTGTGGGGAAGGATCCTCAGTTCCTCTCCATAGGAGTTTCTCCATGGAGATGCTTGGGCATCCTCAAGCATGGCCTTGGGTTCCAAAAGGTATAGATTAAAGCTACGAGGGACCTGCTCTCACAACCCTAAAATGTTGCTTCTGTCACATTGAATTCGTCAAGCAAGTCAAAAAGCCAGCCCAGATTTAAAGGAAGAGAAATTACACTGCATCCCTCAATGGGATGAATAGCAAAGAAATTGTGACCATCTTTATTTTACTGCAGTCAGCTTTTATAATTTTGTAATTTTCCACAATTTTTTCCCATGCTAAATAAAAACTCTTTCACATCTGGTTTTGTACTTGTAATTTTGCAGTCTTTCTCTTAAAGAGAGCCCCTCCTCAATTTTATAAATTCGAGGACCCTAAAACCTCAATCCAGCCCTAATGAGGAATATTCTACCCCACAATGTAGAGGTAGATAGTTTAAGCTTTATCATGGATTGTTTACTATTTTTAAATTATTAGATTAGAATTTTCCCCACTGGCTCTGGGATCATCTAGAAAGTAGATCCTCTACTATATGCCCAAATCTGAGAGGCCTTAGAGTTTGTCATTACTCATAAGAATGAATTCTGAGGTTTTATAAAATCAAGTTCAGTGGTGTCAGCAGCAGGTAAGCCTTGCATATTTAGATGTGATTTTTCTACTCATTGCTTGTAGAAGAGACTAGAGCGATAAGGGGTACCTAAAGAGAGGGAATAGATAAATTGACCAAAGAGAAATACATGCCATAGCCCTTGCTTCTCTAACTAGAGTTGCATCCATGAGATTTCCCAAATTAAGGTCAAAACAAAACATTTGAATTTTAAATAATATTCATTATTCAATAAGAGGAAGGAGACACTAGGAAGAAAAGTTAAGATAAGAGCAATTTTTCTCCTTCCATGAATAAGAAATATATTGCATTCAGAATGACAGTAAGGAACAGAGTATAAATGATCCACACACTTTCCACATAATGTCTTAAGTCAAGATATGAGTATATTAAAGAGTTCTTCACCTATAGCATCATATCCAAATCCCAGAGGCTTTTTAGGTATGGTCCATTATGGTGGTATGAAAGAAATCTGGCAAACCATAACTACATGAACTATTGCATTCTGAATCAACGCACAAACAGACTAGCACCCTGTGGCTAGTGTTCAAGCCACCTTGGATTGCTGCCAGGAAGACAATGGAGGTCACTTCTGAGCTTGGAGTTACCTCCAGGATACCTAATCAGAGACCTATGGCTAAGGAGGAACAAAAAAAAAATTAACTTCGTGGGGTGGGGTAAAAGGGAGCAGAGAATCAATCTGAAAAGGTGCCGAAAAGTATTTCCAGGGACTCTGCCAGTTTTCATTGTTTAATGGAGAAGGTAATTAAAGGATATAAATTACCTAAAGGCACTTATCTATTTAGATGACATAATCACTTGTAGCAGGATTCTAGAAAAGCCAGAGCAAAGACTTCTTAAAGTTAGAAAGGGCAAGATCGATGATGTCCGTTGATAAATACCAATGCTGACAAACCTTATGAATTATGATGGGCAAATGAAGTCACAGCATTACTGTTCCTGAAAAAAAAAAAAAACACCTTTTAGCCCAATGACATCAATTGAAAACTTTTGGAAAAACAAGATGACCAGAGGAGACTGTGAAGAATTACCGACTAATTGCTAAACCATTAACAACCTGATACATTTCCAAGTGAAGAGAGTTGCAGAGCAGGGAAATGCAGAGGGCACCAGTCCTCATGGCCTCATGGCCTCTCCAGCTTTTCAGGGATTGTGGCTTGGAAGCCTGTGCCAGACAGTCAGGAAAATAAAATTGGTTTTCACTGACCCTGCTATGCCTTTATTATCTATACAGATGTCAAAATCAAGTTCAGGAGTTGTTCTGCCCAGAGAGAGAAACATAGGTCAATAACATTCACCAGTCACTGTCTGTTGCATTGCAAACTGGTACAATACTCACACATTAATATTTTCTGGTTCTAAAATAGATCTTTATTGACACATTTCAGGATTATGTAAATAAGTAGCTTTTGAAGTATGAACCAATTTTGAAGTATGAACACTTACATTCATGCTTACCCAGACCAAACTAGAAACCATGGTGGCTGGTCCAGATAGGTAGATACCCCTGTTCCAAAGACCCTTTATATAGGATGGTGAAAGTATGTTGCCTAAGAAGAGCACTAGACAACTTATGATTAAGAAAAGACAGGAGGTCTTCTTGAAGAAGTTAGGGCCAAAATTTTGATGATTCCATTCTCTCTCTCAAATTCAGTGTCGTTAATACCAAACGCTCAAGGCAAATGTTCACCATCTCCTTTAAGGCAGGAGGGGTAGAGAAAAGCATGAAAAGCTTCAACTTCATTGTGAAGGGCCCCCAATTTTTTGCAAGCGTGGGGAACGGAAGAACTTATTAACAGGGAGCTGTACTGAGCACTGACTGCAATATATTATGCAAGGGCAACTGAGACAAGTTGCACCTAATTTTTGTTTTTTGTTCTTTAAAAATTGCTTATTATTACAGAAATGGTATGAATGTGTTGCAGAGAATTAGAAAATACAAGATTGCAAAACTGAAACTTTTCATTCCCCAATATCCAGAGATCCCCTTTATACCTTTGTGCTGATCCTTTCTAAAATAAAAATGCATTCATATTGATTAGCATCCGCTTTATTTTTATATTTAATTTAGAAATAATTTCAAACTTACCAAAAAGTTGCAAAAGTAAAAACAGTACAAACACCATCCATGTATCTTTGACCCAGATTCACCTATTTTTCACATTTAATTCCATTTGTCTTATCATTTGTGCTACTTGTCTATTTAGATTTTTGAATCATTTAAATTTTATCCTTCATGACCTTTTGCCTTTAAGTACTTCTGAGTGTATTTTTAAAGACTGTATTCCTGATTTTAAAGGGTATAGATGGTAACTTTGATTACAGGAGAAGGAAAATACTTGAGAACTAACAGAGATTGGGATAAGATGGCAAAAAACATCACGTCCAAAAGCAAGAGTTGCAGTTATTGCATCCAGCAAAGAGCCTGTCCCCTCTGACATCTTATCTAGAGACAATTCAAAAGAGGAAACAACTGAAATTAATGTGCATGGATTCTTCTGATCCAGCCACCTGTTTCAGAAAGTTTCAACTTCCCTTCTTAAAAACTAATTGGATTATTTTCCAGTTTCTATGGTCTAGAAAGATTGCTTGGAAAGAAATAGAAAGGGTAATTTCATTTTGGATAGTGAAAGAAGGATGCAAGGATAGAAAAAAGAAGCAAGGAAGAAAGGAAGGAAGGAAGGAGGATAATGAGATATAAAATATATACATTTATATATATATACCAAATTTTCCTAAATAGTTTTTAAACTTTTTTATTGTATAATATAACATATATACAAAGAAAAGAAAGAAAAAAGCAGTAGTTTTCAAGGCACTCTTCAATAAGTAGTTACAGGACAGATCCCAGAGTTTTTCATGGGTTGCCATACCATCCTCTCAGATTTTTCCTTCTAGCTGGTCCAGAATATAGGGGAAGGAATACTTAAATCAGTTTTTACAGTGTAGCTTTATTTTTTCAAATGGTATGACTTCTCCAAAGTTAGTTTCACAAAATAAAATTAATCTCAAACCAAATGAAAATGAGTTTTGATTGTCTACACTCCTGCTCATCTCAAAAAATGCCAATAGTCAAAAGCTAAAAAAAAAAAAACAAAAAACAAAGTAAATTCAGATTCTCAGAATATAAGGCCAAGGAAAATATAGTCCTAAGTTAAGGTCACAGGTCAAATCAGTAATAAAGCTAGGAGTAATATATTCATGTTTTAACTTCTAGAGCTACAGCCACTAATTTACACTATTCTGCTTTTAATGAGCACTGATTATTTGGAAAAATATAGAAACTCTGCTGTTTCCCAATGCTGAGCATGCTGATGACTATGCTACATTCATGGTATCACTGGTGGTAAAATGAAAAAGTCCAATTATGTCATCCTGTCCATTTTCTAGGGACAGGACTATACCTTTAGAGTGCAATGACTCAGCTGATGAAAATTTCATTGTGGGTAGTGAACTCACCCTCCAGTGGAAATCAGGCTGAAAGGAATGATGGACTGGGCCTATTAAAAGAAGAAAAGAGGGGTGGGAAAACGTCAGAGAAGAGGACCACCTGCAGAATCACAACACTGAGTGACTGTTAGAGATCATCACTCATCTTCAGACAAGGCTGATGAGTTCAGAATAGAACATACTTGAAAAATATCACACATCTTTCAGAAGACCTTTCAACAGAGATTAGCTTTGGCTTTACTTTAAGTCAGTTCCCTTCTTGCATTCTGTTCTCACAGCTCAATTTTAAATCAGAACAAAAATTTAAAAATTTGGTAGAGAATGTTTTTTTTTTTTAACACAAGAAAATTTTGCTTCTTGATATTTGAGCAACTTTCCATGACCTCAACTTGGCACCTCAACTTTCGCTTTCATAACTTTGCGTACCATTAGAAAAGATACTTTATCAATCTCCCTATCAATCTGCCTCAGCCTTTACTTCTCAGCTTTGCCTCATTCTAGTTCCCATTTTAACCTCTTTGACCTTGGGTCCTACTCCCTTTGCCTCCCTCCCTCTATTCCACTATATTGGCCTCCTTGCTATTTCTCAAACATGCTAAAGACCTTCCTACCTCAGGGCCATTGTATTAGCTTTTCCCTCTCTGTGCATTACTCTTCCCCCAAATATAAGTATTACATCCTGCTTGTCACTTCTTTCAGATCTTCACTCAAACTCTCTTTGAGACCTGCCTTGGCCACCCTACCTACAGTTTTAATCTTCCTATACAATGCATACAGTCCCTTTCCCTGTGTTAATTTTTCCTCTTTGCATTTTTCATTATTTAACAAAGAATATGCAATTTACTTATATATATTTTTACTATGCATTTCTCCTCCTTCATGCTAGAATGAAAGCTCCAGGAGGGATTTTTTAATCTTTTTATTTTCTGTTCCATTTCCCAGAATCTGGGAGAGTGGCAAATGAAAGGCATTAAAAATATTTACTGAATGAATGAATAAATGAATGGGTTTTCCTTTTGAGAAGAATAGAGCAGGACTGCCTGGACTTGAAGGATTTTTAAACATCAACTTAATGCCTTCCTACACTTAGCCATCAAAACTCACTTGTTATACCTAAAGAGATCAGAAAAACCCTTGCAGAGCAATTGAATTTGAAAACCCAAATCAAAAATTCTACTGAAAGAAACAAGTGTTGATTGAGGGTGGTACAGTCTAGATCTGGAGATATGGGTATGACAAAAGAGAAAATTCAACCACAGAAATTGGTCAAAATTTGAGTCTCTATAACTAAAGACACCACATTAGATTCTGAATTCTATATAGGTGGGAGTATTTCATCATCATTTCCAATTTACCCTCCCATTTTTTTTTATTCTTCTTAATTAGATGTTTATTTATGCTGGCAAAATAAATACATATTCATTGCATAGAATTTGTAAAATATAGCTGGAAATTAAAAAAAAAATCTGTATTCCATCAACCATATGACAACCTCTGCTTATTTTGTTGAATATCCAGTCATTTTCCCTTTCATCAAAGTTGAGATCACACTCTATGTAAAATGTTCTATTTTGCTTTTGTTCCTTAATGTTACAGTATAAAATTTTTCCTGAACTTAAAAACAGTCTTTACAAAATTTTTAGAACTTTTTGATGCCTAACATTACAATGCATGATCATCTCTTAATTCACTTATATATTCTCTAATTGTTGTACATCAAGGTTTTTCCAAGTTTCTTCTGTTTTAAATAATTCTATATGGAACATCTTTGTGCATACAACTTACTTTTGGTTTTTAGATTTTGATCTGGATGGCATTGTTGACCCCATGGTACCAGGACCAAATTCATTCCTGGGAGTCATCTCCCATGCTGTCAGGGGGACTTTCATCCCTGGATGTCATGTCCCATGTTGTGGGGAGGCCAGTGGTTTTACTTGCAGAGTTGGGCTTAGGGAGTATGAGGCCACATCTAAGCAACAAAAGAGGTCCTCCAGAAGTAACTCTTAGGCATACCTGCAGGTAGGTTAAGCCTCCCAGCTACATACATAAGCTTCACAAGAGCAAGCCTCAAGATCAAGGGCTTGGCCTATTGATTTGTGTGTACTTAGTATTTGGAGGGCCATAATTTTGTGTTGATGAAGACCTGAGATTGGTTAAACTCTACAGTCAGAGTCACTGCATACAGTTGTGTGGATTGTTCATAGCTTTAACACAGTGAAAGGAATGCGTGAGATCTGAAATTCATGGTCTCCCCATCTCCACACTATTTGCCTTGGAGTGGAGCTGGGAGGGCACTGAGGTACTTGGGAATAATGGTTCTCAGTATTTCCTGAGACAGTTATCCAGGCAGTGGTGGTCTGCTGGTCTGGTCAGTGGGCTTCCGAACCTCAGGAAAGTGCAGGGAATGCAGTAAGCAAACTAGCCTTAGTGAAGAGAGCAATATAGTATCATGCCATTT
Source organism: Myrmecophaga tridactyla (assembly GCA_004026745.1). NCBI lineage: Eukaryota > Metazoa > Chordata > Mammalia > Pilosa > Myrmecophagidae > Myrmecophaga > Myrmecophaga tridactyla. Next base: position 19,499 of record PVIY010019074.1, read on the forward strand.
CCTCTTGTCTTCACTTAAGTGTCTTTTTATTCACATTTCAACAACCAGAACATCAGATCCTTTCCACCACTAAGAAATGGGCATTATAAACCTCCATTTGGGGGATCCAGAGATTTAAGTTAGAATAGAAAGCATCTCAAGATACATGCAGCAAATGAGTCCTTGGACTCAGTTTCCTTAACCAATGACAGGGAATATAAAGAACTTGGAGACTGAGGCAAATGCATAGTGAAGTTGTCCAGGCTGCAATTCCAGGAGAGGAAAGGGCTTTCTGCATTCGCTGTGCCTGCTTCCTGGTATTTGCCACTCCACTGGGAGTCACCAATTGTGCTAGTGGCATTATGGGATCCTGTGGGCTCCTGGCCTCAGAAATCTACCCCACTCCATGAAGTGTATCTTATGTGTCCTGAGAGGTGTGATGCTAGGGATTGTTTTCCCCAGAATGCCTAGAGCAGATTTTCCTCAGTCCCACCCTGGGCACTTCACATTGCAAAATGTGAGGATCAGAGTTATTTATTACCGGCACCTTGCTCTTCAGGCAGCAGACCAATTTCCTCTTTTCCAGATGGCTCTCACAGGCCGGCCAAAGAGAAGACTGGGCTCACCATCTGCTTCCTGTTGCCTTTTCAAGCTGGCTAGCCGCTCAGCAAGGCTGCCAAATCCCACGCACCAGCTGTCAGTCGTAGGCTATCCCACTTGGCCCCACACCTTGCCCAGCAGGCATAATAGGGCAGAGGCCACCCTAAAATCAGTGTTTGCCACTTATGAGAATGCGACAGTTTCTTTCCAAACCAGGCCAGCCAAGCTTCTCTGGGGGCAAACACAAGAAGATACGTGTCCTGGGGCTCCCTCTGAGAGTAGTGTTTCCACAGACATAACATTTGACTAAAAATGATTTGGGGAAAAGAAGAGTGTTTCTCATCAACAAATAGAATGAAACACAATTCTGAATTCCATAGAAGTGGAAGTATTTCATCATCATTTCCAATTTGCCCTCCCATTTTTGTTTTCTATTCTTCCTAATTAGATGCTTATTTATATTGCCAAAATAAATACGTACTCATTGCAGAAAATCTGTAAAGTATAGCTAGAAATTTTAAAAATCATCTGTATTTCAACAACTATGACAACCTCTCCTTATTTTGTTGACTATCCAGTCATTTTTCCCTTCTATTAAAGTTGAGTTCATACTCTATGTATGTTTTATTTTGCTTTTGTGTCTTAATATTAACAGTATAACATTTTTCCTGAGCTTAATAGCAGTCATTATAAAATTTTTAGAACTTTTTGATGCCTAACATTACAATGTGTGATCATCTCTTAATTCACTTAAGCATTCTTAATTGTTCTACATTAAGGTTTTCCCAAGTTCCTTCTATTTTAAATAATTCCATATGGAACATCTTTGTGCATACAACTTATTTTTTTGCATTTTATATTTTGTCCTTAGGATCATTTCCCTAAAATAGAATGAGTGGGTCAGTGTTAAGGACAATTAACTATATTGCCAAATTGTTTTAAATATATATATGAGAGCTTCTTAGTTTCTTCACAAACTGTGCTGGTTTGAAGCTATTATGTATCCCCAAAAAGCCATGTTTTAATTCAGATCTAATCTTGTGGGGACAGCTGCTTTTTTGATTCCTGATTCAATACTGCATTGCAGAAACTTTTGATTAGATTATCTCCACAGAGATGTGATACACATAGTTGTGGGTATGACCTATTGATTAGATGGAGATGTGACTCCACACATTCAAGGTGGATTTTGATTAGTTTACTGGCATCCCTTAAAAGAGGAAATATTTAAAGAAATCTCAGAGTTAATGCAGAAGATTGGAGAACAGTTGCTTCAGAGATAACAGAGACATGGATTCTTGGAGATGCAGAGCAGAGCAGACATCATCATATGCCTTTCCATGAGATGCTAAGAAAGCCAGAACCCAAAATTGTGTCCCAGAAGAGCTAAGTGAAAGCCTGCAGATCATTAAAGAGAAAACCACTGGCATTAGAAGCTGGAAGCAAGAGAATTGGGAACAAGGACCAGCAGATGTCAGCCACATATTTTCCCATATGATAGACGTGTTTCAGATGGTGTCATGGTCAGCTTCATGTGTCAACTTGACCAAGTGGTGGTACCTGTTTGTCCAGTTGGGCAAGTGCTGGCCTGTCTGTTGCAATGAGGACATTTCATAGAATTAGATCATGGTCATGTCAGCTGCATCCACAGCTGATTCCATTTGTAATCAGCCAAGGGGAGTGTCCTCTGCAATGAGTGATACTCAATCTAATCACTGGAAGCTTTTTAAGGAGGATTCAGAAGAGACAGGTTTCCTTCCTGCTTTGGCTGGCAAGCCTCTCCTGTGGAGTTCATCCAGACCCTCCATCAGAATCATCAGCTTCACAGCCTGCCCTATGGATTTTGGACTCTGTGTTCCCAAGGTCATGTGAGACACTTTTATAGATTTTATATTTGCGAGTGTTCCCTGTTGATTCTGTTTCTCTAGAGAGCCCTAACTAATACAGATGGCTTCAGTTTTTCTTGAGTGACTGTAACCTCTTGTTGGGGCCTTAATTTGGACATTTTCATGGCCTTAGAACTATAAACTTATAACTATTAAATTCTTTTTCAAAAAGCTATTCCATTTCTGGTATATAGCATTCTGGCAGCTTAACAAACTAATACATAAACAATAGGTAATTTATTTCATTCTTTTTGAAATTTCAACTGTTTTGATGCATTTACCCATCTCAAAAGCATAAATACTGAAGGATAAGTGTGGAGGAGAGTCACTAAACTTGCTGGGTTGCACCAGACATCTATTTTTGCCAAGTTCCAAGCACTGGACCTAGGAGCATGATCTGAACCCTGATTCAGCAGTAGGGATGTACGAAGAATCACTGTGCCTGAAGGGGATCTGCTGTGCTCAGCATCACAGAGCAGTGCTGCTGTGGGAGACACTGTCGGCCTGGATATTTTAGGCCACATGGCCCCATCTACAGGTACAGCATGAGGGGTCTGCAGAGTGGTGAGGTGGTTAGCACTGAGTTGGGCGTGGTGCTTTGCTCTCAGAACAGAGGATCAGCAGGATAACTGGTGTCCTGTTAGGAGTCCAGTCTGGTTCAGAAGCACTGTACTGGTGTGAAGCCAACATATCTGGCCTTCTCTAGATTTGAGTCAATGGTCTCAAGTCCTATTAGTGGTGATATGTAATCATGATTGTTTTAGTTTGCTAGCTGCCAGAATGCAACACACCAGAGATAGACTGGCTTTTAATAAAAGGAGATTTATTTAGTGAAAAACATATAGTTCTTCAGAGGAAAGGCAGCTAACTTTCATCTGAGGTTCTTTCTTATCTGGGAAGGTGCAGGGTATTCTCTGCTGGCCTTCTCTCCAGGCCTCTAGGTTCCAACAACTTTCCCCAGCATGATTCCTTTCTGCATCTCCAAGGGCCTGGGCTGAGCTGCGAGTGCTGAAATGAGGCATCTGAACTGCTTCGGCTGTGCTACATTAAGCTCTCTCATTTAAGCACCAGCCAATGAAATCAAACATCATTCATTGCAGCAGGCACACCTCCTAGCTAACTGCGGATGTAATCAGCAACAGATGAATTTCACATGCCATTGGCTCATGTCCACAGCAATAGAACTAGGCACCTTCACCTGGCCAAATTGACACCTGAATCTAACTACCACAATAATGATAATATTATACCATCGGTCATAGCCCCAGTTCTGTTCCTTTAATTTTATCTTTGCTGAGCCATTAAGGTCTCCTACTAATACTACAGCTTTACTATCACCATCTCTGTTGAAATTTTGTGCCCTCTTTCCTCTCCAACGAATCAAATTTTACCAATACTTATGGGCACCTCCAATTCCACTCTTTCAAGAAATGGAGACCAGTAATTCTGGACTATATTCATCTGGCCCTTTTCTATATTTCCATAGTTTAAAAAGATTATTACCTAGGCCAAATATTTAGGCAAATGGTTGTGTACTATATTGTATTTTTTCCTAATTTATTCATAAAGGCAAGTCCTATGTCTTCAACAATACATCACACTTTTTAGACAATAAATTTGAATCTTTGATTTTATATTTCTAGTCTTCATCTTTCCCTTGCACTCTGGATGCATATCTCAAAGTATTTACTTGATATTACTCCACAAACATCACATATTACTCCCTATTCAAACATAGATCCCTTCCAGTATTCCTATCTGAATTGATAGCCTTATTGTCTCCCTCCTTCTCACCTATTTGCCAATCTAAAATGTCTATATATCAAATCTGTCAACTTCTCTGCATCCCTGCTGCAAACGTAACTGGTCTACTCACATCCACACTCAAGTCCATCCAATTTGTGTTGGGGTTCTCTAGAGGAACAGAACCAACAGGAAATATCTGTAAATATGAGGTTTATAAAGGTGTCTCATGCAACTATGGAAATTCAAGAATCCAAAATCCATGAACCAGTGTGATGTCTTGTGGAAAGGATAAATGATAAGGGCCCTGTGGACAATTTTATGACTTAGGGCTGGAGAGTTGATATAATACCCCTGTAGTAGGACAATGAAGGTATACTGCTGGCTTTGCTAACAGAATGAAAACTGTTTCTGGTGGTCTTTACTGACAACTATTGAGAAAAAAGCATTCGCCAGATCAACAACTACATACCAGGTATAAAGTGATGTGTTGATTTGCTCAGGCAATGATATAACATCTGGAATAGCTGCTGCAATTGGAGTTACCACTGGTTAAGTTTATGATAATCCATTGTCATCCTCCAAGACCCATCTGTTTTATGCACAGGCCAAATGGGATGCAGAATGGGATGTGGTGTTAATCACCATCCTGCATCCTTCAAGTCCTTAAGAGTGGCACTAATCTCTGCATTCCTTCTAGGAATCCAATATTGCTTCTGATTCACTATTTTGCTAGGTAGGGACAGTTCTAGTGACTTCCACATGGCCTTTCCTACCATAATAGCTCTCACTCCATGGGTCAAGGCACAAGTGTGGGGATTCTGCCAGTTGCTGAGTATGTCAATTGCAATTATTCATTCTGGAACTGGGGAAAGGACTGCAGAATGGGTCCAGGGACTCACTGGACCCACTGTGAGACAGACCTGTGCTAAAACTCCATGGATCACCTGATCTCCATAAGCCCCTACTCTGACTGGTGAACCAGAGTGACAGTTTGGGTCTTTTGGAATCTGTGTCATTCAGAACCAGTGTCTAATAATCCCCCAGATTTCTGATCATTTCCCTTTGCTCAATGCAGAGTCACCCTGGTAAAAGGCTGTAGGTCTCCTTGGGGAAGGCTGGGAGTAAGATTACAATGTAACAGTGTCCTTTCCCAAGAGTATCCAATCCTCCCCTCATTCTAGGGGCTCTGGGTCTATAAACTGTCTCATGTCTGGGAATTGATTAAGGGGCCGTGAATCTCTGTTTTTGTAATTCAAGTTAGACTTCTGTTCATTTGATCTAGAATTCTTCTGCTTCTACAGCTCAAATAAGAATTTAGTAGATGGCCCTCTATTTTACTTTTAGGTTCCCCATGATTTACTAGACAACACAACTAAAGTCTTTGTGAGTCAGATAATATTGACTGTTCTTTTGAGTCTGCTGTGCACTATGATGGCCATGCCCACCGTGTTTATGGTGATTAACTGTCACCACATGGTTAAATTCAGATCAGAAGTTAATCTTCTAACTCAGGATCTGATCATCCCCATTATGTTTAAGGATTCCACCTCTGTGACAGAAGTTCCCATAGTAATATCAGACCTACAGAGAAAGGTGACTACAAAGCTCTTCAGGAATGATGGAGCTAGTCTCACAAATTTATTTCTCAAAGTTATAGTGAAAGATGTGTACTCTGGACATTCTTTGGAGTATGTGAGCGGGTCTTCCATGATAAGTTCACTGTAACATTACAATCTCTCTAAGCCTCTGTATCACCTCATCTACATTATACCGGGGCTGTTCTGGCATTTCAACCTCAGGTAATAGCCACCTTTTAATCCATATTTCAGTCTACCATTCAAACAAACTGTTAATGCCCTTTCTTACCCTTTGCACTACAACATTGAATGCAAAATCTCTGCTTAGTGGGCCCATATCAATAAATTCATCTTGATCCAACTTTATATTCTCTCCGCCATTAACCCACACCCTTAATAGCCATTCCCACACATATTTCCCTCATTTCAGACTATATAGATTGGAAAACTCATGCAGTTTTTTTCGAGTGTAGCATACGTCCTCATGGGTCACACTTTATATCTCACCTTTTGGGGCCTATTGTGTCTTTAGTCTAGTTATGTGTCTTGAAGAAAAGAGGGGTGGTGGGTCATGAAAAGAATTAGAAGTGTCTTTCAAGCCAATTACCTCGGTATTTTATTGCAGTTTCATCTGGTGAAATAGGATGAATTGCTCCAGATAGAAGAGTGAAGGTTGTTTCCCCAGGGGAGGTGGATACATGTTTAGCAGGCACTGAAGGTTCAACCTCTTTAGGTGGTGGTAGAATGGCAGACTCCTCTAGGCAGACTGGAGGCTGGAAGCTGTTTCCTCAAGGCAGGCTGGAGATGAGGTGGCTGTTTCTTCAGGACAGACCATTACAGGTCTGTCTAGAAAAGGCTCAGCAGATTTCAGAATTTCCATGTTCCCATTGCCATCATTATAAAGCCATAAATTCCCAACCCAAGTTTCAGGATCCTATTCTTTTCCAATCAAATCCTTTACTTTAACAGCAGACAACCTGCAACATTTAGAATTTAGTTTATGTTATAAATATGCTACTCACACAGTGAGACTCTGGGTCTGGTTGTCAGAGATGTCAAGTCTGCAACCATAGGAAATAAGATTTTCTTTCAGGCCACACATGGAAACTTTTACGTCATTCTAATAGGACTTAAATTGCAAATTTGAAGCCTTTAGCTCATCCCTTTTCCTCATCACTGTACTAGCATATCTAACAATCAGCCTACATTAGTTATAGCTCTTAATTCCAAAAATCTCCCTTAAGATGTCAAAAACACTCTCTGCTAGGGCTTTGTCTTATGTAGGTATGCAATGAGTAGAATCAAATGGTGATATGTTGTATATCTTGATTGCCAACTCACCCCATGGACTGTCAGTGCCATCTTTTTTTTATTAATTAAAAAAAATTTTAAACCATAACCACAAACACAAACATTCTTAATTTATGATCATTCCGTTCTACATATATAATCAACAATTCACAATATTATCACATAGTTGCATATTCATCATCATGATCATTTCTTAGAACATTTGCATCAATTTAGAAAAAGAAATAAAAAGATAGCTGCTCTAGTTTGCTAACTGCCAGAATGCAATATACCAGAAAGAGAATGGCTTTTAAAAAGGGGAATTTAATAAATTGTAGTTTACAGTTCTAAGGCTGGGAAAATGTCCCAATTAAAGCAAGTCAATAGAAATGTCCAATCAAAGACATCCAGGGAAAGATACTTTGGTTCAAGAAGGGCAATGAAATTCAGGGTTTCTCTCTCATCTGAGAAGGCACATGGTGAACACAGTCATGGTTTCTCTCTCAGCTGGGAGGGCACATGGCAAGCACAGTGTCATCTGCTCATTTTCTCTCCTGCCTTCCTGTTTCATGAAGCTCCCCAGGAGACATTTTCCTTCTTCATCTCCAAATATCGCTGACTGGTAGACTCTGCTTCTTGTGCCTATGTCGTTCTGCTTTGCTGTCTCTGAATCTCCCTCATTCTCCAAAACATTTCCTCTTTTATAGGACTTCAGAAACTTATCAAGACCCACCCAAATGTGTGGAGACATGTCGTCACTTAATCCAGCTTAACACCCACTCTTGATTAAATCATATCTCCAGGGAGATGATCTAATTACAGATTCAAGCATACAGTATTGAATAGGGATTATTCTGCCTTTACAAAATGAGATTTTGATTAAAACATGATTTTTCTAGGGGACATACATCCTTTCAAACAAGCGCAATAACAGAAAAAAATTCATGCATACCATACCGCTTACCTCTCCTTTTATTGATCACTAGCATTTCAATCTAAATATATTTAACATTTTTTCCCCCTATTATTTATTTTTATTCCATATGTTTTACTCATATGTTGATAAGGTGGATAAAAGGAGTATCAGACACAAAGTTTTCACAATCACACAGTCACATTGTGAAAGCTGTATCATTACACAATCATCATCAAGAAACATGGCTACTGGAATACAGCTCTACATTTTCAGGCAGTTCCCTCCAGCCTCTCCATTACATCTTGGATAACAAGGTGATATCTACTTAATGCATAAGAATAACCTCCAGGATAACCTCTTGACTCTGTTTGGAATCTCTCAGCCATTGACACTTTATATTGTCTCTTTTCACTCTTCCCTCTTTTGGTCGAGAAGGTTTTCTCAATCCCTTGATGCTGAGTCTCAGCTCATTCTATGATTTTTGTTCCACATTCTCCAAATTTCTAGGGTATGTATGTCCCCTAGAAAAATCATGTTTTAATCAAAACCTCATTTTGTAAAGGCAGAATAATCCCTATTCAATACTAAATGCTTGAATCTGTAATCAGATCATCTTCCTGGAGATATGATTTAATCAAGAGTGGTTGTTAAATTGGATTAAGTGACGACATGTCTCCATGCATTTGGGTGGGGCTTGATAAGTTTCTGAAGTCCTATAAAAGAGGAAACGTTTTGGAGAATGAGGGAGATTCAGAGAGAGCAAAGCAAAATGACATAGGCACAAGAAGCAGAGTCTACCAGCCAGCGATATTTGGAGATGAAGAAGGAAAATGCCTCCTGGGGAGCTTCATGAAACAGAAAGCCAGGAGAGAAAACTAGCAGGAAGGTCCACACCCCTGGGAGTCATGTCCCATGTAGACAGAGGGAGGGCAATGAGTTTGCTTGTTGTGTTGGCTAGAGAAAGAGGCCACATCTGAGCAACAAAAGAGGTTGTCTTGGGGGTCACTCTTAGACCTAATTTTAAGTAGGCTTGACCTATCCTTTTGGAGTTAAGTTTCATATGAACAAACCCCAAGATTGGGGGCTCAGCCTATTGCTTTCATTGTCCCCACTGCTTGTGAGAATATCAAGACTTCAACTTGGGGAAGTTGAATTTTCGTCCTTTCTCACTATTCCCCAAAGGGGACTTTGCAAATACTTTTTTATTCACTGTTCAACTCACTCTGGGATTTATCAGGGCATCACTTTGGACAAACCAACAAAATCTCATGCCCTACTGAAGGTTCCATGTACTTATGGTGTTCAATTAAGCTGTCCACATAAGTTATATTAGGAAATGCACTAGTCAAATATAAATTTTGTACCAAATAAACACTTTTTTTGCCTTAGTCTCACACATAAGTTAAAATTTCATAATATTAATGACCATCTATTTTCAACACCCTGCAATAAAGACACTCCTATGTTCTTCCTCACGCAAAAACATTTTTAAAATTTGTACATCTAGTCACTATCATTATACACTCTAGGCATTCCTAGATTATACCGTCTCTGTTTTTATTGTCTATTTTTCTTTCTGATTTCATTTGTGCCCTCAGCCCTCCTGCCTCTATCATTCTTACATTCAGCTTCATTCAATGTTTTAACATAATTGTATCACAGTTAGGTAGTATTGTGCTATCCATTTCTGAGTTTTTGCAATCAGTCCTGTTGTACAATCTGTATCCCTTCAGCTCTAATTACCCAATATCTTACACTATTTCTATCTCCTGATGGTCTCTGTCACCAATGAAATTCTTCAAGTTTATTCACTAATATCAGTTCATATCACTGAGATCATATAGTACTTATCCTTTTGTTTCTGGCTAATCTCACTCAGATTACATGTGCATGTAAATTTTAATACATGATGATTTAATACTGATGTACACATAAAATTTAATAAAAACTCTTGGAAGTGAGAGGATAATTATTTTTAGTTTATATTTTTTTTTTCTAAGAAATATAAATTCCTGGGCGGTGTGATGGTGACTCAGCAGGCAGAATTCTCGCCTGCCATTCTGGAGACCTGGGCTCAATTCCTGGTGCCTGCCCATGCAAAAAAAAGAAAGAAATATAAATTCCTGTGTCCTTCTCAGCCAGTTGTTTGATAGCTTGTCATTGGTAGATAAGGGTTCCACATTAAAGAATATTAAGAATATTCTTAATATTTAATTCTTAAAGAATTTAAGAATATTAAAGAATATTCTAGGGTGTCAGAAACACAAGAATAGAAAGGATAGAGATTGGGCAATTGTGCTGAAGGAATACAGATTGTTCAACAAAACTGATTGTAAAAATTCAGAAATGGATAGTACAATACTACCTGATTGTGGCCCAATAATATGAGTACACTGAATGAAGTTGAATGTGAATATGATAGAGGGAGAATGGCTGAGGGCATGTAAGAAACCAGAAGGGAAGATAGCAGATAAAGACTAAATTATATGTATAATATACACATATAAATTAGTAATGCCTAAAGTGTACAATGATGGAGATTACATGTACATATTTAAAAATGTTTTTGAAAAATACAAGAAACACAAGAAAAAGAAAAGAAAATCTTGCCATATGCTATTAGTTCATTTATTCATTTGAGCCCATTACTCCAATTCTGTCTTCAAGCTTCTGTTAAAACAGTCATAAAGGAATGTTTTCCATCAGCTAAAGAGAAAATGTGACTCCTTTTAGTTTATCAATGTTAGATTAAAAGCAGCATTGTGATACTAAAGTTAGAAATATGGTTAGTTTTATCCAGGTCTTTATTCTTTCTTTGCTTTTTATAAATGTAATAAGAAGAGGAGTTTCCATAAGAAGTAACACTAGGTTGCTGTCAGTCAGCTCTTGTAGGCTCTGTGGTATGATCTTTATAAGCTAGTTTCCTCTTTGAGCCTTATTTTCTTTTCTTAGAAAACACAGCTTCACTTTGTCATTTTTCCTTTCACAGACATTTTGAAGAAAGAATGAGATAATTTTTACGAAGTTTTTTATGTTTCTTATAAGAAAATCTTTGTGTTTCATTTTAAAGAGTCTCTTTAGTTTTTCTAGAAGAACATGAGGACTTAACCTGAGCTGCTACCTGAACTGCAGTGAGAACAGAGAATGGAAAAAACGAACTGCCTGGGTGGCTGATTGACACAAAGAACCCAAAGGCTTGTGTTATTTGCTCATTGGTTCAAACATCTCTTTAGTTGTTCTTTAGCCACGAGTCTATTTTAAATCCTAGATGAAAGAGGTTTGATTTAGTACTTCAATTGCACAGAATTGGAATAATTGCATCTGGCAATAGTACCTGAATCTCTCTTCCAGCTTTCCAGAAACCTACTCTCAACTCTTCTCCATCCTATCCTATGGTGGTTCTACTCTAATTTCAGCATGATATAACCAAATATCAAACAAAAATGAAAGGAATAAAAAGGTACTTTCAGAAACAAGCAAGCAAACAAAAAAACTAAAGTATAAGTTCTCTTAAATGACTCTTTGGAGAAACTGATGATCATATCCACCATACCAAATATTCCAACTTATACCCATATCCTGCTGAATATGTGCAGCTTTCTAAAACACTTGCATAATTCTGCCCCTGTGCTAATTTGGAACTGTTATGTCCTCCAGAAATGCCATATTCTTTTAGTTCTAATCCAGTCTTGGGGAGCCAGATCCATTGTAGGACTGTACCTTTTGGTTAGGTCATTTCTATGGAGATGTGAGTCTGTTCTTTCAAAGTGGGTCATAATTACTTTACTGGAGTCCTTAAAAGAGCTCACAGACAGAGAAAAGAGACAGAGTTCAGAGCTAAAACAAAGAGCAGAAGCCTAGACACAGAAGAAGATGCAGAAGGAGGCTGCCCCTGGGGAAATTAGAAAGATGTATGGGAGCTGAGGGAGTTGCTTGAAACCAGAAGGCAAGAGAGAAGGATAGCAGACATAGCCACGTGCCTACCCATGTGACAGAAAAACTCCAGACCCCATTGAACTTTTCTTCAGAATCAATATATCTTTCTCTGGATGCCTTAATTTGAACATTTTCATGACTCTAGGGTTGTAAATCTGTAACTTAATAAATCCCCTTTGAAAAAGCCAATCCATTTCTGTAATACTGCATTCTGGCTGCTTTAGTAAACTGAAACAGCCCCAACTGAATTGGATGCTGTCATGGTCAGATTCGTGTGTCAACTTGGCCAAGTGGTGGTGCCCAGTTACCTGATCAGGCAAGCACTGGCCTGGCTGCTGCTATGAGGACATTTCATGGACTTAAATCATGATCACATTGACTGCATCCACAGCTGATTGCATTTGGAATCAGCTAAGGGGAGTGTCTTCTGCAATGAGTGATGCTTAATCTAATCACTGGAAGGCTTTTAAGGAGGATTCAAAAGAGACAATCACTCTTTCTGCTTCAGCCAGCAAACCTCTCCTATGGGGTTCTTCCAGACCCTTCATCAGAGTCACCAGCTTCACAGCTTGCCCTGTGAATTTTGGACTCTTCCATTCCTATGGCTGCCCAACCAGCCTCTCCTGAGAGTTTGCTGTGGACCTGCATCAGAATCACCAGCTTGCAGCCTGCCCTACAGACCTTGGACTCTATGTTCTCATGGTTACATGAGACACTTTTATAAATTTTATTTCAATGGGTATCTCCTGCTGAATTTGTTTCTCTTGAGAACCTTAGCTAATACACTTTGTCTTACATGGAATATCTTTCTCCATCCTTTCACTTTCAACCTATTGTCTTTGACATAAGGTGAGTCTTAGTAAACAACATAAAGTTGAGTGATGCTTTTTTATCTATTCTACAAGTCTATGCATTTTAACTTGGGAGTATAATTCACTAACATTCAGTGTCAAACCTATAAAACTTCAGTTATTTTGTCCTGTGGTTTTCATATGTCATATTTTTTTTGTCTTTCAAAAAATTATTTATTGCAGCCTTCTTTTTCTGTATAGTTGATCTTTTGTGATGTATCTGACTAGTACCATCCTCATTCCTGCTTCTGTATATTTTAAAAATACTTTCTTTGTGGTTACCCTTGGGTTTATATTATACAGCCTACACCTAAAACCTAGTAATTTGAAAAGATACCAACCTAACCTCAATATCATGTACAACCTCTGCTCCCATACTCCTCTGTTTGCCCTCTTTATTGTGTTCTTCCACTGTCCCAATTTTTATTTTGCACATCAACTATCAGGAAATATACTTTTTTCTTTCTCAATTGTGTTCTGATTTTCTCTTCTACCTGTTCAAATCTGATGTTATATGGCTCTAATATATTTTAATCTCTACTATTGTGTCTTTATCCCCATAATTTCTGTTATGTTTCTTTTTATACTTTTAAATTCTTCTTTATGCTCACAAAATACCTTGTTTATATCATTTATCTCTTAGTGCAGATTTTCCTTCATCTCTTTGAATTGATTTAGAGATTTGTTTGAAATTCTTTGATTAGTTGTTCCAAATGTGTGTTTCCTCTGAAGTTTGAATTTGATCTTTTGACTGAGCCATATCTTTCTGTTTCTTAAAATGGCTTGCAATTTTTTGCTGATGTCTAGGTATCTGATTATCTTAATGAGATAACTCTGAAGGTCAGTTATTCTCTCTTGTCTCTCATGTTATTGTTGATTGTATTTGCTATGGTTCTTCTTTTACTCTTGGTAAGATTTATCCTGGAACTTTAGAATATCCTGAGTTTAACTGATTAGGTTTTCTCAGCTGTTCTTCATCTAATTTTTGCCCTGGACATGTGGTACAATTTTTAAGATTTCACTTTTTGTGTAATTGTTTCATATCCAAAAGAAGACTTCCTCTCCTGTGTTCCTTCTCTGGGAATCTGATCTGCTCTATTTGTTTTTGTGAAGAATTTTCTCACTCACTCCTAGGATTTATTTAATTCTCTCTCATACTCAGTGGTGTTTTCCTTACTCTTTCCAGTTCTGGGACCTTCCTATTATATAGCAGTTCAATTGAACCCTTTCTCTTTCTCTTTTTTCTCTCTCTATGTAAAGTTTTTCTGCTCTGGTTTCTTCCCTGATAGGGTGTGGTAGTCAGGTTCAGATGTCAACTTGGCCAGGTGAACGTGCCTCGTTGTATTGTTGTGGACATGAGCCAATGGTACATGAACCTCATCTGTTGCTCATTACATCTGGAGTTGGCTAAGAGGTGTGCCTGCTGCAATGAATGATGTTTGATTTAATTGGCTGGTGCTTAAATGAGAGAGCTCAACACAGCACAGCCCAAGCAGCTCAGCATACCTCATCTCAGCACTTGCAGCTCAGCCCAGGCCTTTGGAGATGCAGAAAGCAATCACCCTGGGGAAAGTTGTTGGAACCCAGAGGCCTGGGAAGAAGGTCAGCAGAGGACATCCTGTGCCTTCCCACATAAGAAAGAACCTCAGATGAAGGTTAGCTGCCTTTTCTCTGAAGAACTAATGAAATAAATCCCCTTTTATTAAAAGCCAGTCTGTCTCTGGTGTGTTGCATTCTGGCAGCTAGCCAACTAGAACATAAAGTATCTCACTCTGGGGAGCCAGATAACGTTGATCCAGAAAGACAAGTCACTACAGAAAAGTCTATTTTACATTTCGGTAGTCCAGTTAACAGGAACTGGATTGAGTGAGCATACACTTTCCAACTGTGGTTTTACCTCAGTGGCTCTTTCTTTTCTTTGTATCTTTCTTTCTTTCTCTCTTTCTTTCTCTGTCTCTGTCTCTGTCTCTGTCTCTCTCTCTCACACACACACACACACTGTCTTTCTCTCCTTTCTTTCTTCCTCCCCTCTCACCCTCCCCCCTCTTTTTCAACTGGGAGCCAATTTGCATGCAGCACTCCTTGGCACCTTGCATCCTACCCTGGGTCTTTATGGATTTGGTTCCCTGGGCTTGAATATGTGTGGGGTTCTATGGCTGTTGTTCCAGGTGTAGATGAGAGGGAACTGGGCTACTGTCTCTAAGCATATCCTCAAGTTGTGCTGAACTGAATAAGAGAGAGAGAATGGACCACAGGGTCTGGGATGGAAATTTCCTCCCTGGTATTTTCCTTTTTCTTTGAATCAGCATTTATAGAGTCCTTTTCCAGCCTCTATTCTCCTCCAGGATTCAAATCTAGTGGGATTTAATATTTTATTCATTGGCTCTCTGGGGAGGTTTTTACAGGAAAGTGTTGTATTGCCATATTGGTGACATACGTATGTATTTATAAGTATGTTTTTAAAAAGAGAAATAATTAAAAAGAGAAAAATAAATACAACCATAATCAGAGGGAATGCTAGTAAAGGGATTTAAAGAAAGATATAACTCATTAGCTATAGACCAAGTAACAAGGATGGATATTCAAACTATGAAGCTGAGGGAAATAAGTAGGAAACTGAATAAGAATTGCAATACAACATTGAGTATGTATCTTTAAATTCATATACATGAAACAAAAATACACATTTTTAAAAACTCAAACAAAAACATGTGCACTAAATATCCTAGGAATCACTGCTTTTGTAGAAGGAAAGAGATGGGAGTAGGAAAAGGGTAGAAGAGAACACATATCAATATAAACAAATAAACAATAGATGACTCTTGCATTGGCCAATAATTCTGATGTGATTTGAACTAGGAGTATGATGAACTCCTGTCTCTTCATCATATGTTCTTCTCCTTCTCTGCCAAAAAAAAAAAAACAAAAAGAAAGAAAATGCATATACCTACAGGAACCCAGAGAACAAGAGAGGCACTGACAACATTCAAGGGAAGTTAGAATTTTACTATTGGGAAAGCAGATGGATCAGTGTTAACTATCTTAGCATACCAGAGAAATGTGAAACATCAATGTTTGCAGTGGGGAAAACTAACAAGTAAAAGCTGATTCTTATGCAGAACCCCAACAAACTCAGCAATGGGAAACACCAAAAATGTCTGAAGGCAAAGGACTGGAAACAGGAATGATTGAATGTCTGCTTAAAAAACAATTAAACGCTTGGGTTCCTTACCTCAACCTATGTATTCAGCCAGCTTCTTCTCACACACTGTCAAGAAATCTGGGACGTTTACTTTCTGTAGCAGAGGACCAGATGAGGGGTGGTTGCAAATGGGGCAATGCCACCCTGAAAATGGATGAATAAAGAAAATTAGTAGGACTCTTCAGCACACCTTTCCCACTTGCATCTCAGAACTCTATTGACAAGGTTTACCACTATCATCCTCCTCCCAGACAGGACATTGAGAATCTGACCAGCCAAAATAAAAGATCTCTGGCTTGTGGCAAAAACAAGACTGGCAAATTGTTTAAAGTATCTGATCATTTGGAGAGGAATTTAATAGCTCTGTTGGAAAGTTGGGGAATTAATGATAGTTCACTACAAAGAATATAAATAATGAATCTACAGTAAAAGAGGTCATTATTTGTGTCAATGAAAATAAAGTTTAATAAGAAAATATAGCTACATGACTAATCTAATACCAATTTTAAATAGTTATAGTAACATAATCATTAAATACTCACTTACCCAAAAATTATGATGTGAATATATTGGGAGGTTGGAGGGAGGAGAAAAGTGTGAATGGAAGATATGTTTAAGAAACATATAGTCGAGATAATATTTAAAATTGAATTGAAAGAAAAACTATAAAATATGGTTATAATGAAAAAAACAGCTACAATAACTTAAAGTAGTTGCTTTGAAGAGCAGTAAAGTGGCTGACTGTCATTAAAAAAGAATCTTCTGAATTTTTCCTTGAAAAAAGACATATTTAGAATATATAAATAATTTTTATGATTCAATAAGACACATTAATCATAAAAAAATGGACAAGATATTTGAGCAGATACTTCACCAAAGAAGATATATGAATGGAAATAATCACATGAAAAGTTGCTTCACATCATTAGGGAAATTCAAATGAAAACCCAGATAAGGTATTACTACATACCCACTAGACTAGCTAAAAAAGACAGATGCACAAAGGAAATGTTGGTGAAGATGTGGAACAATTGGAATTCTCATATACTGCTGGTGAGAAGGTAAAATGGTATAAGCATTCTGGAAACAGTTTGGCAGTTTCTTAAAATGTTAAAAGCACATTTATCATATGACCAAGCTATTCCATTCCCTGGTATACCCTAAAGAAATGAAAATGCATGTCTATACTTGCCTGCAGGAAAAGCTGTTGTTCATAAAACAATAGCAAAGATCCATCAATAAGTGAAGGAATAAAGTGTGGTAAATTCATAAATGGAATAGTATTTAGCAATAGAAAGAAATGAACTGTCGATACATGCAACAACATGGATGAATCTCAAAATAATTATGTTAACGAAAGAATTCAGACACAAAGAGTATATACTGTATGATTCCATTTGTATAAAATTCTAAAAAATTCCAGTCTATAATGACAAAAGGCAGATTAGTGATTGCTTGGGATGGGGGAGGGATTACAAAGAGGTATGATGAAACTTTGGGGATATAATGGATATGTTCATTATCTTGATTATGGTCATGGCTTTGTGTGTGTGCATGCATGCATGTCAAAATTTATCAAATTTTACTGGGTAAAGAGGTGCAGTTTACTATGTCAGTTGTTTCAATAAAGCTATGACAAATTTTAAATAAAACCAGTGGTGACAAATGTAACACTCTCTAATACTGAAATCTCAGGGAATATCATACCCAAATTGAAAATCAACCTGATGATCAAATACAGGCAACCAAGAAATGAATCAAAAGTTTTAACATAAGAAGAGTGACAATGTTGTGAACAGATTGTTAGCAAGCCCGGAATCCACATAAATATAGAACTGATGTTAGAAAACTGGAAATTATGGCTGCAGTACAAATACAAATGCTATATACTTATCAAAGAAAAAATAATATCAATAACCAAAATGGGGTAGAATTTGTGCTAATTTCTTCATATTTCAAGGAAGAAGTCAATAATGCTGTCAAAAATTTATACATATTCTCAAATATATGCTGACATCCAAACTTTTAAGGTTTCATAATCTCAAAAAGTAAACAAAAATTAGAGGGAGATTTTAGGAAGTAGTAATTCCTGAAACATAATCTCTGAAAGTCAACAATTCTTAGAGTTTCACGTAAGTTGCATTTTCTTTAAAATTAAGTAGAATTAAATTATCAAATATTGTGCATATATATTCATATATCACAATCCCATGTTTCTTAAATTATATCCATCTATCATTTTATCATTTGTTGTGCATTAAAAATGTCTGACTAGTATTCACTAGACGTTAAAATTGGGAAAGTTTCTTTGCACTTTTCTATATTGCTTGAATTTTTAATAATTAGTAGGTTCTGCTTTTTGAAAAAAAAATTTAAGTGAAAAATGACCCTAGTTAATAATTTAAAAATAAGTATATATTTACAAGTTTTAAGTAAACTAATGTATGCATGTATTAATATTTATGAATCCACTTTATTATTCTTCCCTGGCTTTAAAAAAACATTTTTATTGAGATATCTTCATGCACCAGGCAGTCCATTCAAAGTATATAACATCACTGACTTTTAAATTAATTCACCAAGGACTGATCTCTGTCATATCAGTCATAGGGCTATGCTGAATATTTTTTTAAAAATGAAGAGTATTTATTATCTCTTAAGCATATGGTCTAGAGAAAATCTCTAGCTTTTAATATAAATTTAATGTCCAGTCATGCCACATAGATCGTTAAAGGTGGTTCTATATATCCTTAAAGGAAAGAGACTTGTGTTTAAAAAAAAAAAAAAAAACAGAGGGCGGGGGGAGAAAAATTGGTCTACCACCTAACAAACTTTTACACAGTAAATAACTGTGTAACATAGATGTGGAGACAGCCTGTATTTTAAGACTCTAAATAGAATTTATCTCATACTTAACTTCATTGATTGTCACGTCATTTTTCTAAAACAACATTTGTCAAAGTGTATTTATTGCAAGTTCCTTGGAATACCAAAAGAGGTTAAAGAAAGTTTTAGTATCTAATAAGAGATAAATGAATAAAGTTTTATGGGAGAGTCCATATAGATTTTTGTAAGTTCTTGATATGACATGTGTAGGTAGTATAGACACAGTCTTCACTTGTGGGCTTCTTAGAGCCATTTATTCTAGTGTATATGAAGAAATTTCCAAGATGGATATAGTTGGAAGTATTTTATAAACTTATTTAGTCAAGGAAATTTTTTTCTGAGAAGCATCTTTTATATTACAAGGCACATTTGGGAAAGTGCTGCTATTATAATTCTAAAAGTATAGAAACTAAGCCCAAAAAAGCAAAAATTATCCTTATGCTGCTAATTCTTGTTCCCACAGGTCCACTTCAAAACATTCCTAAAACTAATATAAAGTTCAGGAGCACTAGAAAATTCTCCACTTATTTAGAAAATTGGAATTTGACCTGAAATCAGTTTTGAGTAGTTATTCTGCACTATAAAAATGGATGCTGGATTGTTTGCTGTTTTGAATGTTCCACATCTTTATCCTCTTTCACTCATTTACAGTTTTGTCTATGACCCTTAGATAAACAATTACAGAAGGAAATTTTCACCACATTTCCTAATTTTTCAATGTCATATGTCTAGTTAGTTGGCTAGAAAGATCTCATAATTGCTCCTTCAGGGGAGCTCCCAGAATTTAAGTATAGAAGCAAGATGGGTTTCTTTCACTTCCATTCTGCAGCAGCTGGCCTGCCCTCACTACTTTGCCATCAACTTGGGACCTCCTGTAGCAATGCGGGGCTTCCAGTTAGACTGAAAGTGGAAACAATTGCCCTTAGTCCAGACAACATGTCATTACTGAAACCCAGGTCTGATTTTTCTGTCATTTGGTATTCCAAGGGTGTGTGTGTGTGCCTATGTATATGTGCACACATCCCCTTGCTCCACAGCAAACCAGCATATGCTTGTCAAGCCTTTTGGAAGGAAATGCATCAGGCTGCTGAAGCACTTTGGCTTTTCTCCCCCAAGAAATCAGGATTTTGGCAAAGCGGTCTGAATCCCAGAGGAGTTGTCCTGTCTACTGGACTCAGGACATCCGTGTGACCACCCAGCAGGTACCTACCAGTTTTGTCATCAGTGAACAATTTGGCTGGTAAATGTAAAGCTTGGATACAATCTCTGGAGAGCATCTCTAGCTTAACTATAGGAATGAAAAGAGAGAGAGAGAGAGAAAGAGAGAGAGAGAGAGATGCTCAGAGAATGACTTATCAGTAGCTTTGACTTCTCCTATTCATCTTCCTTGGGCCCGTGATGCCTTGGAGACTGTTATCTTTGAGAGTGTAAACTGGAGGTACCCCTGCAGGATGATTGAATTGCTCAAATTTCCCTCTCTTAGCCTCCCACAGAAATTACAAAAACACATGTCCCTGTCTTGAACGCTGAATTTCTTAGGGAGAGCATGTGTAAATTCACTCCAGAATTTCTTAGGGAGAGTATGTAAAACTGAGTGGCAAATCGCAGAAGGCTACCTCATAAATTGTGGTTCTTCTATAAGGCTTTTCCTGACTGCATCAACCTCCAATGACCTTTCCCTATTAGAAAAATACAACATTATTTTCTATGACTCTTACTTGACATTTAGACGTATATTATCTCACAATATTACTTTCTGTCATTTAACCCTCTTGTGTGTATCTTTCCCCCAACTGAAATATAATCTTCCTTAAAACATAAATTCTCTGGTTTGTAATTCTCAGTATCCTTCAAAAAGAACTGTTGAGTGAATAAACAGATGTAGACTTACTGAATTTGACACATAAATCAGAAAGATAATACTTTTTTCTCCTCTTTAAACTTTCTCATCTTGTATGAATATGATGAGTCAAAACTTGCAAACCCGGCCAGGTGGTTTCTTCAAGCAAATACATTTTCCTTTTTTTTTTTTTTTTCAAGCAAATACACTTTGAACCTAATAAATACTAAACTATTCCCTTGGATTAAAATCCACTACGAGTTGTCATGAGTATCCATAACTTGTGAGTTGTCCTATAATAATAGGGAAGCAATATTGATATGTTAAGAACACTAGTTTGGCATCAGAAACACCTTGTTTAACTCCTAGCTCTACCACTTACCAGTGTGCCTTTGGGCAAGTTCACTTGACCTCTCAGACCTCCATTTTCTCATCTGTACAATGCAGACAATCATATCTCTCTCAGATGATATCACAAGGATTATATATAAAGTTGTTCCCATAGTATCTCGCCTATGGTAAGTGCTCAATAAATATTATGACCATACAGCTGGTGGGGGATTCTCAGTTTATTCCTGTTTTCTCAGTATAATTATTAATCACACCTCCATTTTCTTTAGGAGTTCTTAATTTGGACAATAATTTGTGTAGGAACCCTATTAACATTTAAAAAAAATCTTTTTAACACTCTATCCTGTCTATCCTTATTACTTAAAAAGGTCCCACCCATAATAAGTTTGTATGCACAGGAATAGATTAAAAGAACATGGCCTTTTCTAGGGTACATGTGAAATGATCATGTTCGGGTTGAGCTTCAATCTTTTCCAATAAGGTGCATCTCTTCCATTTATTTCCATTGTCAAGAAGTAAAGTGGCCTAGTAGCCAAGAGCAGGGCCTAGGAGGTAGACCTCCTGGGCTGGAATCTCAGCTCTGCTACATTTTTACCATGTAAACTTAGACCATTTATTTTACCCTATGTGTGTCAGTTTTCCCACCTTTAAAAAGGAAGCAATAATAATATTTATATCGCAGGGTTTTCCTGAGACCAAAATGAATTAATATATGTAAAAATGCATCTAAGAGTTGTCTAGCGTATAGCAATCCCTTTATGCATGTTAACAGGCATTATTTTTTGCTGCCTCTATGTCAGTGGCACCTAAGCTGGTATTATCCTGCTTCTGTTTCCTCTGAATTGGCTCCTAATGTAGGTAGCAAACCTGTTACTGCTCTCAGTCTATCAAGTCGGAATGACAGTCTTAATGATAAAGTCCTAGAGGAACTATTTACAATACCATGTGAGATTCGTCAGGAGATAAATATGTTTTGATAATAAAAGCTTGTAGTGAAAAGATGAAATGTGAAAAGGAAAAATCTGTGTAAAATTTGGGTATTGGAGTAAGATAATTGGAGGAGCCCTCCATTTGTGGGAGAATTAATAGATACATTATTTCAAGATACGCCAAATGAAAAGCAGAAACTGTAAATATTCAAATAAGTAACTAGAGTAATGTAATTAGATATGTTATATGATACAATTGTAATACAGTAAATATGTAATGTTATGCTGGAATACAATATACTCAAAATGTGTTGGCTTTTACAATAGGGATTTATTATCTTACAGATTTACAGTTCTAAGGCCATGAAAATATCCAAATTAAGGCAACGACAGGATGATATCATCTCTGAAGAAAGCCCTCCAGTCTCTGGGATACTTCTGTTCTATAGGAAGGCACATGGCCAGTATCTGCTAGTCCTTGTCTCCCAGGTTTTGTTGCTTTAAGCTTCTGGCTTCAGCTCCTCTGGGGACTTTTTCTCTATAATCTTCTGGGCTTTTTCTGTCTTTCATTCCCTCATTAAAGACTCCAGTAAAAGAATTAAGACCTACCTTGAATGAGGCAGGTCACATCTCAATTGAAGTAACCTAACCAAAAGGTCCCACCCATAATAAGTTTGTACCCACAGGAATAGATTAAAAGAACATGGCCTTTTCTAGGGTACACAATAGCTCCAAGCTACAACAAATATCAATTAAATAAATAAGTAAACATGTAGATCTGATCAAGGAGGACTCAAAAGTGAATAATCAAACCAGAGATGAATGTCCTTATTAAAGGCGCTGACATTCTACGTTTCCAAAATCTCCATGATGACTAAAGAGATTACATCCATGGGGCCCTGGTCATCTGGCTCTGCTGTAGTGAATGATTTTTGTTAAGTACAGATGAGAGTTGGATTGTCTTCAGAAACCATTGAGGGGATGGTCCATAGTGGAACACGGAAGTAAGGAAAGAGGTTTCCAGAGAGGAAGAATGATGGGCACCAGGCTGCAGACAGAACTGACTGTCTAGTTTGTCTTATGACGCAGGTAGATGGATTTTGTTGGAGGAACGGCATTGTATGAGGGAACAATGGAAAGTAAATTTGGAAAAGTTCAGATTGTGCTTGACTATAAATTGAGGACTAATTTGGAGGTTGAATGATGCATTTTAGGCAACAGAGAATTATTATTAAAGTAATGTTTCCAAATGACTCTCAAGTACTGGTTAGGATTTAGGGGAAAAAAAAGGATACACCTCCTTGTGAGGTAGTGATTTCCAGTGCCTGAAAAACCCTCCTGTATATGTTAGATGTTCTCTTTGGTGGTGGTATATCATACAGATGGTGCAAGAAAGAAAGCGGAATCACCTAGGGATCTTGTTAAAATGAAGTCCGAAGATGCAACCCAAGAGCGTGCATTTCAAAGAAGTTGTTGATATCAATACTGTTGTTCTCTGCATTTTAAGTAGCAAGGAAACAAATGACCTCTAAAGGCACTTATAACCTGTAGTTCCTTTATGTTACTACCTAACTCTCATGCTGGGTAAAAGGGCTGGACGTTTGTGTCTGATATCAGGTTGAGCCATTCTGCTTGTCCCTGATTATGCAATTGTGAATTTCAGAATGCTTAGTCAAACCATGCAAAAAAGGATTAGTCACAGGCCTTGCCTTGCAATTACTTTACCACACATTTGGTTAATGCAGGAAGGAGAAAATAAGCTGAAGATTCTGGAGAGATTGCAAATAGACTTGAGTTTGGTGATAAAAGAAATTTTGGAATCTCCAGAAAGAAAGGAAATCTCCAAACATAAAGGTAAGAATTACAGATTTAATCATTGATTAGATTTGTTTTGTTTAAGGAGATAGTTTGGCTCTCAGACTGAACTGTTTAAATCTCATGAAGCTGCATGTGAAGAAAATATCTATCTCGTCAAATCATATTTTTCCAATGGCCTCTTTTAGACCTTGAAGATGTATTCGTACAGAAAATATTTCATTAGTAGCAGATTAAAATGTTTTAAAGAACCACATCTTTCATTTTAAGGATTTTTCTGCCTAGGTACCTTTTCGTATGCTTTTAATTCTTTGACACAAATCACTTTGAGAAAGTTAGTTAAACAGTTTTGGTTTAATTTTCATTTTGACCCTCATCAAAAGTACTTATAGGTTGTTTTATCTGTTGGAAAGGTGTGAAGTTGATTCTACAGAGAAATTGAGATGAAAGCTGACAGGAAACAGAGTTGTTCTTAATGTGAAA
The DNA here is from genome assembly GCA_004026745.1 of Myrmecophaga tridactyla. Taxonomy (NCBI): domain Eukaryota; kingdom Metazoa; phylum Chordata; class Mammalia; order Pilosa; family Myrmecophagidae; genus Myrmecophaga; species Myrmecophaga tridactyla. The sequence continues at coordinate 43,786 of PVIY010019074.1, forward strand.
TATCAGGAAAGAGTGATTATAAAATAGAACACTGTGAAGTTGACCTGCCACTTGCTTCAAAATAAAAATGACAGTGAATTTTAAGAGTGAGAGTACGGCTCATGATTTTTGTTCACATAAAGTACCTAGCCTATAAGATCTTCGAATTCAAGGATGGGAAAGTTTTTTTTTTTTTTTAAATAATATACCCCATTATCTTTATTTTACAAATGAGAAAACTGAGCCATTGAACATTAGTTTGTCCTTGACTACTCAGTAAATTAATGGCAGAGTTAGGAATGTGGCTCTCTCTAGTCATAGTTCTGAGGTATTTCAACAAATAGCATCCTAGTATATTTTGGATAACTGATAATATCACTGATAAGATTAAATATTATCCTCAATATGCTTTTCATTTACAGGTAAGACATGAGTGCTACTTTTGTGTGTTCAGAGAAGACTTTATGGAGGAAGAAGATTTTTTATTTTGTCCATAATAAATTAGGTAACATATGAATAAGTTGATAAAGTAAGAGGTGACAATATTAGCTAAAGCATGATGCCTGGAGTAGGAGGAGAGAATCCTGGATTATTGAATAAATGGAAATAGTGGGCAACAGAATTGGGTGGGGCCAACTCTCAAAGATCTAGGAAATACAGGCAGATATTTGAACGTGATGCCATTAAAGTAGAGTGCCAGAGCCAGCAGTGGGCTGGGAACCAGCTCAAACCAGCCCAAGACAAGTATTTCCCTCTTTCCAACTCAGAATTAAGCAATATATCAGTATTTGGAAATTGGCCATTGTAAGAGTATTTATTTACATCACAGATATCAGCAAACTCTACATTTTTTTTTTCCTGGGGAACCATTTACCAGCACATCCTTGGCCAGAAACAAATGAAAATTTAGGTCCTACTAGATGGACTGGACCATGCAGGAAGAGGCTAAGACCAAGGCTGGGGAGATAGAAACCTCTGACACACAATCTAATGAGGTACTTTAGAGGTCTGTTCTCCCAGTCCTCATTTTTCACACAAAAATATTAACTAGTTGTCCATGGTTCCTTAATTTATATAATCTGCGGTTATATAAATTTTCAGCCTGGCACCACACATGACATTCTGACTTCTTCCGATCCTGAGGAAGATGAGAAGAATAGAAAGAGAATGAGAATCCCCATCAGGAAACAAAGCTAGGAAAACAAGAGCTGAACTCTGAAAATAATTTTGCTTTGCATTAATCTTTTTTTTATTTTGTATGTGGCATGGCGGGGTCACATTTTGTTATTTTTCCATGTAAGTATCCTGTTATCGCAGCACCATTTGTTGAATTTTTGTTTGTTTTGCTTGTTTGTTTGATTGTTTTTTGGGAAGGGCATGGACTAGGAGTCAAACTCAGGTCTCCCACATGGCAGGCAAGAAAGAATTCTACTACTGAACTATCCTTGAACCCCCTTGTTTTGCATGAATCTTTATGCACACCTACCATGCTTTAGTGAAAGGTAACTTTTCCATCTGAAAACTGCTGCTGTATCATTCCAGCCTAACAGATGGCTCTCGGCATACTTTGCATCATTTTCTTCACCATCATCCCCATAGTTATGTCCCCAGCAGCAACACTCTTTTATTGAGTATGTCAGACCTCTGCTATTTACTCAACAGTTATTATTGGGTGTTTCATATGTGCCTTGCTAGATTAGTGATTCCCCAATTTTTTTGTTTGTTTGTTTCAGGATCATTCTATCGTTTTGGAAATTACTGAAGGCCCTTAAGAGCTTTGATTGTTTGGCTTATATCCATTGATATTTACTGTATTAGAAATTGGAACCTAATATTTGAAAAAATATTTTGTTAGTTCATTTAACAGTAATAATATAAACACATGCCATGTTTACATCAATAACATACTTTGTGAAAAAGTAACTGCATTTTCCAAAACCAAAAGAACTTAATGAGAAGAAGGGCAATTTTTTATAATTTTGCAAATCTCTTTAATGCCGGGTTTAAAGGAAGGCAGTTGAATTCTCATATCTGCTTCTGTGTTCAATCTGTTGCAGTATCTCTCACCTTGCTACTTCTAGAAAACTCCGCCTTACTCTCATGAGAGAATAAGAGTAAAAACGGCAGATATGTCTTAGTATTTTTACAAACATAGTTTTGACCTCATGGCTGCCCTGAAAGGGTCTTGGGGATCCCCAGTATCCCCCAGGTCACACTGAAAAAAATGTATATATTTAAGAGTGAGGTCAGATACCTCCCACACTCATGGATCTAAGTCTTTTACATACATTATCTCAATTAAGCATGAACAGTCTCCAAAGTTAGTTACTTTCATGACCTCCATTTTCCATGTGATGAAACTAAGAAACAGAGAAATATATAATAAGGTTATTAAGCTCCAAAGTGGTAAGGCAGGGATTCAATCTAGGTGTGTCTGATTCCAGAGATAATGCCATATCCACTACAGAACCTGCCTCGTAAAGCAGTGTATTAGTTAGGGTTCTCTAGAGAAACAGAATCAACAGGGAACACTTGCAAATATAAAATTTATAAAAGTATCTCACGTGACCGCAAGAATGCAGAGTCCAAAATCCACAGGGCAGGCTGCGAAGCCGACGACTCCGATGGAGGGTCTGGATGAACTCCACAGGAGAGGCTCACCAGCCGAAGCAGGAAT
>PVIY010019075.1:0-46453 GCA_004026745.1 Myrmecophaga tridactyla
CTGGCCGCCGCAGCTTTGGGAACTCACGGTCCTGGGGGGTGCTCACAGCCAGTCCAGCTGGTCCAGACTGGGGTACGCTGTGTGTCTGGTCACTGACATGGCCCCAGGAGCTGTTCTGTACTGTTTCTGGTTATTTAGTAGTTGTTCTGGAGGACGAACTAAAACGCGCACGTTGTTAAGCCGCCATCTTGACCCGGAAACCACACTTCCTGATTTTAAAGCTTATTGTAAAGCCACGTGTGGTCAAAACAGCATGATACTGGCAGAAAGACAGACATATTGATCAAAGGAATTGAATTGCGTGTTCAGAAACAGACCACCAGATCTATGGTCAGTTCATCTTCAACAAGGCCCCCAAATCTACTGAAGTGGGATAGAAGAGTCTTTTCAATAAATGCCTGGAAGAACTAGCCAAAGGAATGAAAGAGGACCCATACTCACACTCCATACAAAGATGAACTCAAAGTTAATCAAAGACCTAAATATAAGAGCAGTACCATAAAACTCCTAGAAGAAAATATAAGGAAACAACTTCAAGACTTACTATTAGGAGGTAGCTTCTTAGATCTTACACCCAAAGCACAAGCCATGAAAGGAAATACAGATAAATGGGAACTCCTTAAAATAAAATGCTTCTGTGCCTCAAAGGACTTGGTCAAAAAGGTGAAGAAGCAGCCAACTCAACTAGAAACCATATACTCGGATAAGAGTTGATATCCAATATATATAAGTAAATCATACAATTCAACAAGAAAGGAACGAACAATCCAATTATAAAATGGGCAAAGGATATGAACATTTTTCCGAAGAGAAAATACTAATGGCTAAAAAGCACATGAGGTGATACTCATTTTCATTAAGTTATAAGGAAAATGCAAATCAAGACCACAGTGAAATATCATCTCACACCTACAAGAATGGCTGCCATTAAACCAACAGAAAACTACAAATATTGGAGAGGATTTGGAGAAACTGGAACACTTAATCATTGCTGGTGGGAATGTATAACAGTACACCCACTGTGGAAGACAGTCTGGTAGTTCTTCAGAAACTCAAATATCAAGTTGCCTTACAACCCAGTAATACATATACCCAGACAAGCTGAAAGTGGTATTTCACACAGACATTTCACACCGATGTTCACAGAGGCATTATTCACAATTGCCAAAAGAGGAAACAATCCAAGTGTCCATCAACAGACAAGTGGATAAACAAAATGTGGTACATGCACACAATGAAATATTGTACAGGAGTAAGATGAAGTATTGAAACATATGACTACAGGGCTGAACCTTGAGGACATAATGCTGAACAAAATGAACCAGACACAAAAGGAAAGACACTATATGATTATACTAATATGAACCCCCTGGAAAATGTAAAATAAGTCTTAAAATGTAGACTGTAGGGGACCTAGGGATAGACAGAACCTAAAGAAAGGGAAATGGCTACCTAATATGCACAGACTAATTAATGAGACTGAACTTAAAAGCATGGGAATGGATAGAGGTGATGATAGCTCATTAGTGGGTTTGTAAGTAATTGTGCCATATTAAAGGTGAATATAACTGAAAGGGGTAGTTCAGAGCAATGTACCTCACCGATTAGCACTACAGACATAAATAAGTTCTTGCATGAACTATTTCAAAGGTATGACATTTGTACAAAGAGTTAGTAATAGAGGGGTATATGGAAAAAACTACTTAATGCATGCTATGGTTTATATTTAATGGGAATACATCCCTAGCACCACAACAGTATTAGGGATAAATAATTGGGCAGGGGGGACAAGAGTTAAAGGGAGTTTGGGATTTTCTCCTCGCGTGTCTGTTATTCTTCTCTTTGGGGTAATAAAAATTGTCTAAAATTAAGAGTGATGATGGCTGTAAGATTAAGTGAGGATACTGTGAAACACTTTTTATTTGGGATAGAATGTATGCTTATATGAACATATCTCAACAAAATATGCAGATTCAAAATAAACAAACAAATAGAAAGATTTAAGTGCCAGAGAAAATGTGGAGAAAGAGGTATACCTATTCAATGTTGGTAGGGTAGCAGAATGGGACAGCCCTCCAGAGGGTAATGTAATGGATCCACAGGAGGCTAATTACAGAGTCGCCATATGAGTAGGCATTCCCATTATTGGGAATATATATGAGTAGGCAATCCCATCCATTACTGGGAAAAACAGGTCCTCAAACAGACATTTGCACACTGATGTTTTTAGCATACATGGATGTACACTACAGACCCAATGGATGGAGATGGTGGAAGGGTACACTGCCTGAGAAGCAGAATGGTGAACTATGGTATGTACATATAATGGAATATTGTGTGGCTACAGAAAGGAATGGAGTCATGAGGCATACAACGAAGTGAATGAACCATGAGGACATTATGTTGAGCAAAATAAGCCAGAAACAAAAGGGCAAATATTGTATGGTCTCTTTTAGAAAATAGTTACAAGAAAATTGGGGCCTAGATTGTAAGCTCTTACAACCATCATATTTATTCCTGAGCTTTAAGAGTTATTTCTAAATTCTGAGATGCTGTGCTATATGTGTATAACCTAGTATTTCCCTGGAACTTTGGGTACCTGTGTGACACCTAAGACTCAGAGTTGGAGTTCTGCAGCTCTGAGTCTGCATTCCTACATAAAGCAACTGTTAAAGAAGCCAAAAAAAGAGATCAGGCTTCAATTAGAGACAAGAACAAAGCCAATCTGGCTGGGACTAAGGCAAATCAGAATACAGGGTAAAGGAAAATATTGTCTGTATTTTAGAACTTCACCAACTGCATGAGACCAAAAGAAGAAAGATTTATTTTGTTCAAAACCTAAATTTTCTGTAGCACACAATCTAACTTAACCTGTCTGGCCAGTTCAGTTAAATAACCTAAACACATGGAGCTTAGATTTGGGAACAAGTTCTTATAATTCTGTATAGCTTAATGTAATACCCAAATACATTGCAGAGTATGTTAGACATATAATTAAAAAGTATTGGCAAAACACATTAAGTCCGGAGTGGTGATTATTATTTCTGGATTTTGAGAAGCTGTTTTATATATATAACCTGATATTTAGAGATAAGAATGAAACTGAACATGTTGGGGTTAATGTAATTCAGAACATAGGGGTAAGGAAGACAGTGTCTCTATTTTAGAACCACACATACTCTTTGAGACCAATGGAAGAAAGGTTTATTTGGTCTGGAACTGAAATTTTCTGTAGTACATAATCTATAGCTCATTTGAACAAGTGAGATACAGGGGCACAGAATAGGAAAGAAGTCCTTTAATCCTGTAGAGATCATTGTAACGCCTGGATACATCCTAGCAAATATTAAGCAGATAATCAAAAAGTATTGGCAAAGTCCCCTGAGGGATGGGAAAAATAATATGGAACTATTAAACCTTACCATCAGGGAATCCCCTGATACTGTGTCAAACTTTAGGGACACCAAATCAATAGGCCAAGCCCTCGACCATGAGGCTTACTCCTGTGAAGCTTATGGAGGCAGCAGAGAAGCTTAGACTACCTATAGGCATACCTAAGAGTTACTTCTGGAGGATCTCTGTTGTTGCTCAGATGTGGCCTCACTCTCTCTAAGCCCAACACTGCAAGCGAAATCATTGCCCTCCACTCTACATGGAACATGGCATCCAGGGGTGAAAGTCTCCCTGGTGGCATGGGAGACAGTTCCCAGGGATGAATCTGACCCTGGCACCGTGGGATCAACAATTCCATCCTGATCAAAAGGGGGAAAAGAAGTATTAGTGGCAGAGAGAGTTCAAATAGAGTTGAGAGGCTAGTCCAGAGGTTGCTGTTATGTAAACTTCAGTTAGAACTAGTACCAAAACCTGCCAACTCCCAACCAGGACCACTCCAGCCAATTCCAAAGAACACCTAGAGCAATCTATAAGATTCCACAAGGGTTCCATGCACTAGAGTAACTTTCCAGAAACCTACAACCTCCAGATGGGTCCCTGGTCCAGATAAGTCCTGAAACCTAGCCCAGCCTCTCTAGAACATCAGACAGTTCCATCTCCCTACCCCATATTATGACAGATCCTTCCAATATGAAAAATTCAGAATTGCCATAGCCCAAACACCCCTAAAGAGAGGGATGGAAAGAACAAGGTGATGGTGGAGTTATACAGACAAGACAGGATTTAACAAATGAATATGAATGCTGAATCATTAAACCGATATCTCTTTTAGTCTCCATTATTTTAGAACAGCTAGAAGTAAAAACCTAAAACTGTGGAATTGTAACTCATGTCAAACTCTGAAATATGGCCTACAACTAATTGTGGTGCTGTGCTTTGAAACTTATAGCTTTTTTGTATATATGTTATTTTGCACAAAAAAAAAGGAGGAAAAAAGTCGATTGTGATGATAAAAAATATTTAAGCCCTCTAGCCTCCTATATTCTGGAGCAGCTAAAAGGAAAAATATGGGAGGATCATATGATAACCCGTGACAAACTCTGTCCTGTAACTACTTGTTAAAGAGTGCTTTTATATTTCTTTGCTTTGTATATATGTTATACTATACAATAAAAAGTTAAAAATAAAAAAGCTGCAGTCACAACATAAAAAATATATACATATATATATAAACATATACAACGTCCCTTGAGGGACTGGAGTAATATCTGGTTCCTAGGCCAGATAAGCCCTGAAATCCAGGGGTACCAACCAGTATCTCCAAGAGCACTGACCAGCTGCATCCCCTTATCCCATAATGTCGAAACCCCTTTTCAACATGAAGAAGTTAGAAGGGTCACTGCCCAAATATCCCTGAAGATTGGAAGAAGGATCAAAGGAGAAAGAGGAGTTGTAACTGAGAAGATTTTAACTACTTGTTAAAATGTACTTTGAAATTCATCACTTTTTTGTATAGATGTTTGTATATTTCACTATAAAAAAAGTTAAAAAAAAGATGATTTCAGTGATTTAAGTATAGGCAGGCCATATTTCAACAAGTTCTGCCTTACATATAAAAAGAATCTTAAAAACAGAAGGACTAGGGAACTCAATTATAAAGAAAGAAATTAGCAATCTGAACCAACATTAACAAGACACTGGCAGGTACGTCCAACTTATAAAACAAACAAGGTACCTAGAGATACAGATGAATCACTTAGATTTTACATCACCAACACGACAGTGGAAAAAAAAAAACGGCTAGTTCTGGAACATCTCTAACCTTCACAGATGTTGGCTGTCAGGATAAATGGAACCTGTGGGTACACAGTGTGTTTCCAACCCCAGAGGCTGGACTGAGCCCCAGCGCCAGGCATAGGACACACCTAGTCAGGTACAGCACCTCGTCCAAGGCTGAGAAACAGGACAGTGTGGTCAGGGTGGTTCAGAAAGCTACACTGCTCACACATAATGCTTTCTACATTTGTTTTACCTTTCTTCAACCAAAAGAGCAAAGGAAAATTTCACTTTCGATTGTTTATTGCACAAAGCCTTTAGAAAGTCACACAGTTATGTAATGTCAAAGCATTTTTTAAATTCAGATTTTTTATTTTTAACAACCAATAGCAATGAGAATAGGTTCACTGTTAAGTTGATACTCAGCAAATAGAAGACTCCAGCATTTCCTGCTTGATGTGACAAAGCCTCAAATCAGACAGACTGGCAGACACCACTGCTTCATACACAGCTGAAATTCTCTGCCCATACCAAAGCAGTAACGGTGGTTACCCTTGGAGAGGAGATTGTAGGATCGTACACTTTCTAAACTAAACTAAAATAAAGGCATGTATTATTTTTTTTAACTTAAGACAAAAATGTTTAAATCTATGCTCAAAAAAAGCTACAAATTTGTTGTTGCTAATGTTTCCATGATGACTGTGAAATGCTAGTTAAGATTTTAGATCTTAATTCGAATTAAGAACGAATTTGGTACCAAAGATCCTACAGAAGGAGCATAAACATCCAAAGGGGGCTCGAATGTTCAAAAGCCACAGCAGTGATGTCTCAGAAAGATGGAGGAATAAACTGAAAAACTGCTTGTAAGACGGGCAGGACCCAGGGGTGGCAGGAGTTCCTAAGACATTTTGCTCAGTCGTGTTAAGGACATTCAGAACTCTGTGTCCTACCCTGGACCTGATTCTAGAGGGTTTGGCACCAGGTGAAAGGGAGAAAAAAGCTGCTAGCCAAGAGGAAGTTCCCAGGGGCCACAGGGTCAGAGCGATGGGTCCAGCACTCCCCCCACACCTCAGATTCGCTTTCACTAAGCCCACACACCAGTCCGGGCAGAGGAAACCAAGGAACACAGGGGTTCCACAACCAGCCAAGTACAAAGCTGGGTTCAAACACAAAGCATCTGGCCCGGGAGCTAGTATTCCTAGTTGCTGCTCGTTCTTAACTCTGCCATGTGGTCTAGCCACCCTGCAGCAGCTGTGCTGAGATCGGCTGGCTGAAAACATAGGTTCCAGAAGCCCACCACCATTAAAGAATAAATATTCCTGTCATCTGTTTTATGATGTGCCAATGTAAACATGCAAATTCTTAAACTATGCAAAACTGGAAAGGCTTTACACCAACATATAAAAGGATCAGGAAATTAGAAGTGTGAGAAAATGGCAAAAAAAAAAAAAAAGAGCAAAATGTTCAGCCAATGTGCAGCTGGTGCACAGCTTCCCTAGATATCAATTTTCAAGATCAGTATTTTTTTTTTTAAGGTCCATATTTTTATTTGAAGATTTGTCAGGCAAAAGATCTTACCTCAAGATTTTAAGAACTGTTGATATTCTCATACACTAGATTTTTTTTCCCCTCAAATTCTTTACAACAATCTTAGTAAAGAGAGACAGTAACTTTTCTAATAAAACACATCTCATTTTATTCTAAATTGTTGAAGAAATTAGGCATTTTTTAGCCTGTTAATGAGATGGCTGTCTTCCACCATCTAATGGGCTATCAGATTTAAGAAGGGCTCATTTACTCTCTAGGGATTTAAGAATAATAATGCCCTAAGGGAGGAGAGGGGGAGAAAGCGGAGCAGAACTCTGATCTAGTGCGGCTTACATTTGGGGCCACCATCAGTGTCCCCCTTCTGAGGACTCTCCCAGCTGGGGACAGCTCAGAGACAGGAGCAGGACTAGGACTGGGTGGTCAAGTTTTAAGGTCCCTTCCAAGCATGAAAGTCCTGCTCTTTTTTAACCGCCTACCTCCCTCCCCCACAGTATCGCAAAACAAAGGAAAGATATAATTTATCCATCATTTGCTTTAGAGAAAATGTTGCAAAAATGCCTATTTCTTTAAGCATGCTGCTGACAAAAGAAAGCTGGAATTCAGCAGTTCACCCTTATCTGAAAATGCTGTCAGAATACACTTTCAGCTAAGAATGATGCATGTGCTTGCCCACAGGCTACAGATTAAGCTCTCCTCAATGAGTTTCCGTGGATCACAGTTTGAAATGGATGATAAAAATGTCCAAGGTCACAAACTAGGCAGTCACCTCCGCCAATTCGATAATACGGAAAGCACATTTCCTATAAGCTATATATAATACTAATGCAGTAATGAAAAGTAATTAATGCTTCAAATTGGTGGCTCTTCCATGGGGAAAACTAGCATCAGAAGCATAAGCATGGGACAGGGAAATGCTCCCGGGGGCCTTCCCCTAGGATCTGCATATGAAAGGTGACCACACTTTGGGGTTCTAGGCAGAGTTAAGGTTACTGAGAAAGGAAGGAAAAAGCACCCAGATGTTACCCAGATTCATTAAGTAAAAAGCCAAGGTTGGGTCTAACCCCTAAAATGGTGAGGAAACTTCTTCTCTCCCAGGACATTGCCCTCCTTTGCTGGAAGGCTCCCATTTGAGAAGTAAAGCACATGAACACTTCCACAGCTTTCTCACCTTTCACAAGTTTAAAGAAAAATAATTCCTACATTCACAATGATGGGAATGACATGCATTTGGTTGTCAGCTGTCACTGATCCTTCTGTGCCAGGCCTGCCAAATGGTAGGATTTTAAATCACAGCTCAGCGTATCCTGCCAGTCCATCACAGCTTTGATTTCTGCCTCTTTCACCTAGTTCCAGCACGCACCAACCACCCCTCTGCCCCTCATGGGTCACTACCTATCCTCCTCCTATTCTCGCTGGGTCTCTTTCTCTCTCTCTCCCAGCACCCAGTTCAGGCAACAACTGCTACCACCAGCTGCTGTCAGCAAAGGCAAACAGGACGCTGTGCTAGAGCCACCAGTTTCACACTGTGGAATTTTGCAGAAAAGAGACCACAACTGCTACAATAAAGACAAGTCACGGGTATAAAGGAAAAGAGTCAAAAAGGCATCTTTGCTGAAGTCTACTTTTCTAAAGTCCCAAAGTTTTGTTTTGTTTTTTAACTTAAAAGACTGGCACCTGTAAAGAATGTGGAAATTTTAAAGTAAATACTTTGCCAGCACTCAGAGACTTGACTTAAAGCTGAAGAGTTTAAAAAGAAAAAATTAAAGATTGGCTAATGCACCCAAATAAAGAATACTGAAGAATCGGCCTTAATGGTTTATTTATTTTAAAAGTAAAGAAAACACAGAATTATTGTAGCAGTTTGAAATCACAGCAATTAAAAATTTAAGAAAAACAAGCCTTAGAGATCCTACTTCTTAGGGCTTTGGCTCGAAGGGTAGCCAGACCCACTCTTTGCAGATTTCCAGGGCAGCCCACTCCCCTACCTCCTGAAAGTATTTTGTTCAAAGATGGCCTTCTCGTGAGATCTAATTGCAGTTTCCAATGGGTGCAATCCTTAAGGAGAGGAATATGGCAATGTGTAGCAAAATTACCTAAGCATTTGCCACGGTCCCAGCAAGCCTTCTGGCAGGAATCTGTCCCAACAGATAACACTGATCAAATTAGGAAAAGACAGTTCCACCCACGGCTAATCAATGCACAAGATCAGTAGATGTAGGCCACGAAGGAGTGAAATATTGGAAGCAACTCAACCACACCATAGGGGGACTAGCTGATAAACCACGGCACATTTACCTAATGTTTGGAGTTAGCCCTTTCGCTGCCATGAAAAAGAATGAGGACAGTCTCCAAGTGCACTAATCTCAGGTCAAACTGAGGGGAAAAAGCAGGTGGGAAGAGGAGGGCATGCAGTTTACAGCCTCTTATCTAAGACAGGGAAATACAAATACTCATGAATTTGGTTACATTTTTTAAATGGAAGGAAAAACCATGAAAAATTTTAACTGAGTAAGTAGTAAGGGAGTGAATAAGGTGGAGAGGGGAGGATTTATATGCTAGATTTCTTTAAACATATCTTGTTTTGTAAATTTGGCTTTAAAAGCATGTAAATATTTTCTATAATGATAATACAAAATCCTACTTTAAAAAAAGCTTTCCCTAAAAATATCAGGAAAAATAAAAATTAAATTAAATTAAAAATTAAATAAGATTAAATAAACTTAAATATATACACAGTTGACGGTACAGTCACAGAGAGAGGAATTATTGCAAGTGCTTAAAAAGCAGTCATTTGACTGCTCCTAGTGAGATATATCCAATGAAACAAAGAACTGCTAGGAAGTGTTTTAATCTGTTCAGTAGGGATATTGTTGGCAGCTGATCTAATATTGTTCTTCGGAGCCTCTGTAACGTGGGATACAGCAAATGAGTAATGAGACAGTACTTTATCCAGGTTCTCAAAGTGGAGTCCTGTTCTAGTTTGCAGGCTCCCGGAATGCAACACACCAGAGACAGATTGGCTTTTAATAAATGGGGATTTATTTTGTTAGTTCTTCAGAGGAAAGGCAGCTAACTTTCCACTGAGGTTCTTTCTTACGTGGAAGGCACAGGATGGTCTCTGCTGGCCTTCTCTCCAGGCTTCTGGGTTCCAACAACTTTCCCCAGGGAGATTCCTTTCTGCATCTCCAAAGGCCTGGGCTGAGCTGCGAGTGCTGAGATGAGGAATGCTGAGCTGCTTGGGCTGTGCTACGTTGCATTCTCTCATTTAAGCACCAGCCAATTAACTCAAATGTCATTCATTGCAGCAGGCACGCCTCCTAGCCGACCGCAGATGCAATCAGCAACAGGTGAGGTTCACATATCATTGGCTCATGTCCACAGCAACAGAACTAGGCATGTTCACCTGACAAAGTTGACACCTGACTCTGACTACCACAGGTCCCCAGCCGGCAGCAGAGGCACCACCTGGCAACTTATGAGACAGTAAGGTCTTGGAGGGTGGGGTCTGGCAATTTGGATTTTAACAGCCCTCCGGTTTAAGAACCATGGCTCTAATCTTATCATCCTCACATGTCCGTGAGAAATGGGATTTTCGAAAAATAAAATAAACATAGAAGGTAGAATAGTCCATTAAAGCCCGTTAGTCCTGAATTTGAATAGAAAATTATCAATTTGAACTTAGGCTGCTTTTTATCTTTAAAGCTAAAAATAAAGCAAACAATTCCTAGCTCTATCCACTGAAAAGGCCTAGCAGCAATAAGAAGCCCTAGCCTACAGTCTGTGGTCCTGAAACACAATTTTCCACTAAAAGGACCCAAGATTCCTTAGAGAAATGGCTCTTTTCAGGGCTGGGGCAGGATATGTACAAGATGAGCCTGGAACTTCCTGTCATACCAGACGGCAGAGAAACTAACAACAATTCCTACAACTCAGAAACCAACTTGAAAGAAGCTGACCCAGGCCACAGATGAGACAATCTGCACATCAATGTGCTTTCTGGCATGATAAAGGTTTTGTAGTTAAATTTTTTAAAAGTCTTTATCTTTTATTAATACATACATTTATGGATAAATGATATGATGTCTGGGACATGCTTCAAAATATTATAGGATTAGGACTATCGGGGGTAAAGATAAACAAGATTGGCTTATTCACCAAATTACTGAAGTTGGGTGGTGAGTTCACGGGGACTTGGTAAAACTGTCTACTTTTGTACTTATTTGCAATTTTCCATACTGAAAAGTTTAGAACATTAGCATTGTCCCACGTCCCTGCATCCTCTCCTCTTTCCATAGCACTTATCACCTAACATATAATTTAGTACTTTGTGTACTGTCGGTTTCCTCTGGCTAGAACACAAGCTCCTTTGAGAAAGCTGGGCTCTTCACTTGCTAATGGAATCCAAGGCCCTCCCACCGTGCCTGGCCCATAAGGGGTGCTACCTAAACATTTGCTGCAGGGGAATATGGCCCAGTTCCTTCATACTCTACATCAGAAAACCCAGGGTGCCCAAAGGAGAGGATCTTCTACAGTGGAAGTCATATACAGCCAAGAGTTTATTTTTAAAACAAGTAAGATTATACTGAAAACTTCTAGTGTGGCTGACATACTCAGTTCTTAGGATGCTAAACTACAGGAAACAGACTTTTTTTTTTTTAACTCTATAACAAAAGCTTTCACTGAAGGATAATTTTAGGAACACACTTCCCCTTAGATTTGGACATGTGGTATCTGACTTACCAAACTACCAGGGCCCGGGAGGGTCCAACAGCTGGATTCCAGCCACGGCTGAGTGACTGTGGCTAAGGAACAGAGAGACGGGATTCAGGTCAACCACAAGAGCGGCTCGGGTGGTCCTTCCCACAGCTGACTGAATGTTAGATGCTTCCTATAAGGCCCGCAAATGGCGTGCTTCAGGTCTAGTAAAAATCACTGCCCAAATGGAACTTAGAACTACCAAGCCTCTACCACAATTTTCAATTCTGAAGTTCACGCAATGACTTCTAGGTGCTAAGCAGATTTCAGTGAAAAATTTTAAAAATTTCTGAACACACTATTATTCCTATAAAGCCAGTCTGAATCTGCTGTCAGTTTTTTCACAATTTTTCTATTCATTTTCTTTTCTTATAATTTTGAAAACAAGGGCCTAAAATAATATTGAACAATGGAAGATCACACATCATATGTCCAAGAAGCCGAATAAAAGCTGAAAAAAATATTTCCCAGGGAGGAGGAGTAGTGAAGGGGGGAGGGCCGGTGAAAAGGAGAGGAAGGAACAAAAGAGGTCCACCTTTCTGAAGGAGAATCATGCCACCTGGTTATTACATCTGGGGTCAAAATGCCTGGATGCCAAAAAAACATTCCCTGTGTCAGGAGTACAGGGAGGACAACTCTCCAACAATGCAGAACAGTAGCAGATACCAGTGGATGTGGCCAATACCTTCGAGGCAGGTAAATGCAGGTACTGTGGCAGAGTGGGGACCCTCAAAAGCTAACCCCTGTCTAGCCCCCAGAACCTGTCAATATGGTTTTATTTGGAAAAGGATCTTTGCAGATGTAATGAAACGAAGGATGTCAAGATCAGATCATCGTGAATTATTTGGGTAGGCTTTACAACAGTGGTTCGTGTCTGTGTAAGACACGTAAGAGAAGCCACAGGGAAAGAAAAGGAGGCTGCATGACTGCAGAGGCAGGGACGGGAGGGTCACACCACAAGCCACAGCCTCGGGGGCCACCAGAAGCTGGAAGATGCCAGGGAGCATCCCGAGGGAATGCAGCCTTGCCCACACCTTGATGTCCGACTTCTTGCCTCCAGAACTATTGTTTTAAGCCATCAAATTTGAGATAATTTGTTTCAGCTTTCCTAGAAAGTTAATACACATGGTAAAACATACAAAAATAAAGCACGTGTGTTTTTTCCTAGTGCTATTCCAATTCATCATTTAGACATGTTTTTGACTATGTCTCTTAAATGTCAAAGGAAACGCTAATAAATAGATAAATCAGAAGAGGTCAAATTACCAATAAATGTATAAAAAGAAACTCACTAATAATCAGAAACATGTTCACCTAAATAACTATGATAATTTTGGGTTGGAAAAGGGTTCTCAGATACTACACCAAGAGCACAAGCTATAAAAAAACTCACAAATGGACATCATCAAAATTAAAACATTTGTATTTCAAAAGAGACTGTTAAGAAAATGAAAAGACAAACTGAGACTACAAAAAAAATATTTACAAGTCATATATCTGATAAGGGACATATATCCAGAATATAAAACGAACTCTTACAACTCAATAAAAGACAACCCAATTAAAACAATGGGCAAAAGAGCTGAAGGAACATTTCATCAAAGTAGACATACGATTGGCTGATATGATGCTCAACCTCAGTCATCGGGGAAATAGAAGCTAAACCAATGAGATACCACTTCAACCCACTAGAACAATGCCAAGAACAAAAAAAGGCAGACAATAACAAGTGCTGACAAGGGTATGTAGAAACTGGAACCCTCATCCCTTGCTGGTGGGAACGTTAAAAAGTATAGCCACTCTAAAAGTTAAACATAAGCTCACCTAATGAGACAGCAATACAATTCCTCAGAATCTTCCCATGAGAAATGAAGCCCGCCCGCATACAGACAGGTAGCAGCATGATCCACAACTGCCAGAGTGCAAACCATCCACACACCAAAAGTCTATCAAGCAGTGAATGGAGAAACAAGATGCAATATCCAGGCAATTTTATACCACTGAGCAAGAAAAGGGGAGGAACTACTAATAGATGGTGCAACATGAATGAACACTGAAAACATGCTGCCTGAAAGAAGCCAGATGCCAAAGGCTGCATATTGCATGATTTCATTTAAATGAAATGTCCAGAAAAAACAAATATATAGAGACAGGAAGTGCCTCAATGGTGGCCTGTGGCTGGGGTGGGAGTGGCAATGAAGTACTAACATGTACAAGGGACTTTGGGGTGATGGAAATGCTCTGAAACGGAAACATGCTGGCTGCACAACTCTAAAACTGTACTCAGTCATACAACTGTGCACTTACAATGGATGAATTTTATAGTACCTAGATTAAATATCAATAAATCTGTTTTTAAAAAAAAAAAACTAGATTTTTTCACCAGGCATCAGATCGGCAAAAGTTTTAAAGATTAATCCTCTCTGGTGCCACGGGGTATAACTTGGCATAGATTTTTACCAAGGTGTGCTAGTTTGAAACTGTTATGCACCCCAGAAAAGCCATGTTCTTCTAATCCAATCTTGTGGGAATAGACTTACTATGGATGGGATTTTTTTTATTAGGTTGTTTCCATGGAGATGTGACCCACCCAATTGTGGGTGGGACCTCTTGATTAGGTTCTTCCCATGGAGATGTGACCCTGCCCATTCAAGGTGGGTCTTATTTCATTACTGGAGTCCTTTAAGAGTGGGGGACATTTTGGAGAGGACACAGACATTTGGAGATGCGGAAACAAAATGCCCCAGGTGACGCCAAGAGCTGAAAGAGCAATGTGAAACCAGAAGCTGGGTGAGAAGGGTCAGCAGACTGTGCCATATGCTTTCCCATGTGTCAGAGAAACCCAAGACATGGATCGGCCTTTCTTGAGTGAAGGTATCCTCTTGTTGGTGCCTTAATTTGGTTATTTTTACGGCCTTTAGAACTGTAAATTTGTAACCTAATAAATCCCCTTTCTCAAAGCCATCCATTTCTGATACATTGCATTCTGGCAGCTTTAGGAAACCAAAACACAAGGCAATATAAACGTAGCTTTCAAAACTTAAATTGCAAGTTTTTAGTAGGAATTCCATTTCTAGATTCCATTCCTTATAATAAGAATATACTCATGTTTTACTTATGCATTTTAAGGTTTAAAGTTCAGTTTCAAAAAGCTAAAAGTATATCTTCTTTCAAGGCTTCATCTAAATGCCAGGGTGATCTTCTCTCAGTCCTAAGCATTCTATCTCAAAAGCCAGTGACCCAAGAGTACCCTGTTTGATCACACAGTTCAATTTCTACTGACCTATAGTAAAGAAACCATATATGAACACAACTCAGAAGCGCATTTTAAAGTATATGGTCCCTAACATACAAGTTAGTTACTTTTTTCACTGGACCGACATGTATTTCCTTGAGTCAAAAAGTCCAAAGAATGTTTCGATATCAGAAAAGAAAGCCCACAGCGGTTTACCTAAAAACAGGCCTCTGTGATCAGGATTCAAATTCTACAAGCATTTTTTTACAAAGCTACCTTCTTTTGATAAAACATGAATTTAAGGAAACGAATTTTATACCAACAAAAGATCCAGTCAACAAATTTACCAAGCACTGACCAGGTGCTAAGTCCTGTCCTAGGAATGCGGCAATGAACAAAACAGATCACAGTGCATGCAAGACTGAATCTTATATTCTAGTCTGCAGGCAGCATGGGCTCGGGGTGGAGAAAATAAACAAAGAAAAAGGAAGCACTTATGTCTACTTAGGCAGAGTAAATAAAGTCAATGGGCTCCCAAAGGAGCTGCATTAGGGGGTGGTCAGAGTAGGCCTTGGGATCTGAGCAGAAGCCAGAAGGCAGGGGGAGATGGGAAGGGCGATCCAGGCCAGGGGCACAGGGTAGGCCTCAAGCGTCCAAGGCAGCCCAAGCCAGTACTGGCGTGGAGAAGGGAAAGGGTGAGGTGCAGCACGTGGGGTCTTGTGGCCCACTAACAGGTCTGGGCATGTTACTATGAGATAGTGGTCAGCCCCTGGAAGGGTCTGGGCAGAGGAATAGGACTTGGCAACTTCTCTCTCAGAAGGCCTAGCCTTACCTCCATAGGGGCCCAGAGGTAGGAACAGTGAGGCCTGAGGGGAGGCCCCTACAGGAGCCCCAGGGAGAGGTGGTGGCAGCCAGGATTTACAGTAGCACAGGTGGGGGAAAGCAGTGGAATTCCAGGTACCAAGGTGGTCCTCATTATTTGCAAATCCCATATTTGCAAAATCGTCCACTCATGAAAATTTACTTGTAACCCCCACATTAGTACCTAGGGTGCTTCCAGAGTCATCCACGGACACGTGTAGAGCAGCCAAAAAACTGCGTCACAGGAGGCACACGGTCCCAGCTGAGGCTGAGCACGGTGGCACGCTGCCTTCTTACATCAACTCACGCTTTAACAAGCATCCTCCTCATGGTCTACTCAGTGCCACGGGCTTTGTGATTTTCTGCTTTTTCCTTGGTCACTTTGCTGTTTAAAATGGTCCCCAGTGTAGCACTAAATTGCTGTCTGGTGTTCCCAAGTACAACAATGCTGGGATGTGCCTCACGGGGAAAATACAGGAGCTAGAGAAGCTTCCTTCGGGTATGAACTTTGGAGCTGCTAGCCGTGAGTTCAAGTTAATGACTCAATGTATATGAAATGAGGTGTCTTTAAACAGAAACGCCCATAAAATAAGGTTATGTATCGAGTGACTGGTTAAGTACTCACAGAGACAGTATGAGCATAACCACCGTGACTAACGAGAACTGGCTATATCAAAGGGAAACAACACTGCTGCTGACCGACTAAAAGTATGTGAGAGAAAAAGAGGGTCCGGAATAACTCCAAGGTCACTGATTTTAAGTTCGAAAACAAATATTCTCAGACACCAAAACACTATAAACACATTCAAAACACATTCAGGAACAGTTACAGAGGAAATAAAAAGAGAGGCATAAGAAAGAAAGAACGGCGCAGGTGGAAAATAAGAACGAGGAGCCTGGTACACAATAGAGCGCTCTGGACCATACGCAAACCGCGCATGCGTCCCACTCCTGATTCCAACTACCCAGGGCAGGAGCAGGAGCAGAGGGGCAAAGAGCAGTGTGCCTTGTGAGACATGCTCCCCACTCACTCGTGCAACGCCTGTGAAGATACTTTATCAACTAGCAAAAACTTTTTTACTACAAAAAATTAAGTTGGCCACCTACATTTCCACCAAAGCTGACCGACTTCCATGTCTCCTCTCTCAATGTGTGAATTGCATAATCGTGTTGTCAATTTCTAGGAAAAGATTGGCTCATGAAGTATGTCTTCCTTACTGGATTTGAGAGATCAAAAAAATCAGACCCCTGAGTTTCATTTGCATAAACAAAATTTACTATACTGTAAATTCTTCAGAAACACATCTTGTAAATTAGACATGTGAGCTGAAGTTCAAACAGAAAAGGTAGCTTTTCATTTCTAAATTATAACTCAAAATCCACTATAAAATTGGGCTAATATGTTAATAACACTAGTTCCCAAATTGTGGACGCCAGGTGTCCGAGGAACCATAAAAAATTCACAGAGGAACTGTATTTTAAAATGTGAGGGAAACAGCAATGCTCAACATTTATCAGACACTGCTTGAAATTCTTGGCTTCAGCATTAGATCACACTGCATTCCTTTCAGTGATGTCACTATCACTGCAACACACGGTTTCCTGCGGTTGAAGTGATAAAAAGTGAGTACCATGAAAACAAATTTAACAAGGTGGCAGTGCCCCATCCAGTTTCCAGACTGGAGAAGCTGGCAGTGCTGAACAGGCACACACATCCCATTAGGAAGAAACTGCAGTAACTTAAAAATGAAATACAATTATTTTTTCTTTCAATTTATGTGTAGTATTTTTTACAAACTACTTCTAAGTTATTAGGACATAAATACTCAATAAATTATTTGGCTCTAACTATTTAATAAATGGAATTATTAAGTGTATCTTTTGGTGCAAAGGCGCCATGAAGAAGTTACTGAGATGCTATTTTGATTTGCAGGTTGCCAGAATGCAATGTACCAGAAATGGAATAGCTTTTATAAAGGAAATTTAATAACTTACAAGTTTATAGTTCTAAGCCTATAAAAAATGTCCAAACTAAGGCATCCAGGGAAAGATTCCTTAATTCAAGAAAGGCCGATGGGTCTAGAACCCCTCTGTCAGCTGGGAAGTCATGTGGCTGGCATCTGCTGGGCCCCTGCTCCTAGGCTCCGTTGCCTTCAGCCTCTGTTCCTGTGGGGGTTCCTCACTTTGCTTCTCCAGGGCTGGCTTTCATCTCTTGGCTTCCCTTGGCTCTCTCCAGGTTCTGGCTTGCTTAACACCTCATGGCAACAACTGCTGGGCTCCAAGCATCTCTAAACATCCATGTCTCTGTTCTCCAAGTATTGGCATTTGTGTCAGCTCTGGGCGCTGAAGTTTCTGTTTGCTCTGTCGTTTCTAACTCTCTCCAAAATGTTGCCTTTTAAAGGATCCAAATAAACTAATCAAGACCTATCTGGAATGGGGAGAGTCACATCTCCATCTAATCAAAAGATCACACCCACAACTGGGCACACCACACCCCCATGGAGATAATCTAATCAAAAGTTTCCACCCACCCAAGGTTGCACACAGAAGACATCATGATTTTTAACCTCCACACGTTGAAATGAAATACAAAGCAGTTAAGCCCGCTTGAAAGAGCCCGCCAAATATACTCTAGAAAACAATGAGGCTTCTAAGGAAAAATCTCTGTCCCCTTTCTCAATCACTGGTTTGCTATTTGCTTAAGAATTCAATATGGACTGAGGTACATCGATGTGTAGGAAGTGAAAGGAAAAGAAAGACTAAATTAAAGGTTCCCTTTTTTTGGTTATGAAATAATAGAGTGGTTAAAACAAAAGTGCTGAAACAATTTATTCCCGCAGGACCCATGGAGGAGGCACCCATAGTTCAAGGAGTACTTGTGCCACATCCACGGTGGCCCTGGTTGCAACAGCTGAGGAACTGAGAAGCAGAGAACTAGAGCCGAACGCGGCAGCACGGAACCCACAGGAGTACACGGACGGCGAGACAGGGACTAGGAAGTAAGACGGGCCGCGTTCCTTGAACGCACTACCCTCACCAGTGCAGCCCCATAACCCGTGATTCACCCCACACTCCACACACCTGAATCCTGTCACCTAGCCCCACTCCCAGCGCTCCAAGCGCCCCCACCCCACCAACCCCCAGCGCATGCACCCGCCCCACACCCCCAGCCCAAGTGCAGCCCAACCCACCTCTCCTGCACCCCTCCCGAGCACTACTTCCTCCTCCCTGCTCCCTGCAGGCTGTCCCCAGCGCATGAAGGCTGCAGGTACTTACCTCCATACCCAGGCTACACCTGCCCCAGCTCACAGTGTTGCACAGCCTCACCCCACCCGCCCTGAACTTTGCGTGTCAGTTTATGGCACTCCTAGACCTGCACGAGCTCATGGTTCCCAGACACGCCCTTCAGCTCTGGGAACATCAGTTTACGGCACTCCTAGACCCGTGCATGTGCACTGCCCTCAGTCATGCCCCCCAGCTCTGGGAAAGCACTGACCTGCGCAGCCAGGTCACATCCGCCCCCAGCCCACGCAGGCATAATGCCAACTCACTGCCATAGCTCTGCAAATGTGCACAAAGGGCTCCACGCCCTAAACCAGCACGCACCAGGGTCACACCCCCCAGACCGGTGCACCCGCACAGCTACATCCTCCCTGGCCGCTGGGCGCCCACATTCCCCCACCTGCACTTATACCTGCACCTGTAACCTGTAACGCACCACCGCACTACGGTGCCCCACCCCGTACCCTGCGTCCCGCACACCCACCACGCAAACACGAGGCTTTAGACTATTGAAGGAAATCAACTTCCAACATAAATCAATCAAGATATTTACATGCAATGAAAACAAGAGATCACTAAGCACATCACAATGCAGACAGATACAGCCCAGCGTAACACTCAAAATAATACACCAGAGGAGACACAGACGTCGGAACTAATCAAAGATGTTCATATAATTATACTGAATAAAATAAGTGGGATGGTTAATGGCATAAAGGACATCATGAAGACAGTAGAAGAACATAAAGAGGAATCTGAAAGAATAGAAAAATAGATATCACAGAGATTAAAGATTCTGTTGACCAAATGAAAAACATACTAGAGACACACAACAGCAGATTTGAAGACACAGAAGA
This sequence comes from Myrmecophaga tridactyla, assembly GCA_004026745.1. Taxonomy (NCBI): domain Eukaryota; kingdom Metazoa; phylum Chordata; class Mammalia; order Pilosa; family Myrmecophagidae; genus Myrmecophaga; species Myrmecophaga tridactyla. Next base: position 19,708 of record PVIY010019075.1, read on the forward strand.
AAGAATAAGCGAACTAGAGGACAGGATAACTGATTTCAAATATGCAAAGCAGCAAATGGCCAAAAAAAAAGAAAAATTCAAATTGGATCTCAGGGATATAATGGACAAAACAAAGCACAGAAATATAAGAATCACTGGTGTCCCAGAAGGAGAAGAGAGGAGTAAAGGGCTAGGAAGAGTAGTTGAGAACATAATGGGTTTTCAATTTATAAAGGACATAAATATACAAGCAAAGAAGCCCAACAAACTCCAAACAGAATAAATCCAAATATGCCTTCCCCAAGGCACATACTTATCAGTCTGTCAAATGTTGAAGAGAAGCAGAAAATCCTGAAAGCAGCCATAGAAAAACAATCTACTACATACAAGGGAAACCACATAAGACTGAGTTCAGACTACTCAACTGGCACCTGGGAGGTGAGAAGACAGGGGTATGATATATTTAAGATCCTGAAAAAGAAAGACTTCCAGCCAAGAATTCTGTACCCAGCTGAATTATCCTTAAAAACTGAGGGAGAGATTAAAATTTCCACAGACAAACAAATCCTGAAAGAATTTGCCAATAAGAGACCAGTCCTACAAGAAATACTAAAGGGAGTTCTGCCGTTGGGGAAAAAAAAGACAGGAAGAAGGAGGTCTGGAGGAGGGCACAGAACTGAAGAGTGCCAGGAAGGGTAACTTAAAGGATAGAAAGAGAAAGAGGGAAAAGAATATATAGACCTGACAAATAAAAAAGATAAGATGGTGGATTCAAGAAAGGCCTTTTCAGTAATAACTTTGAATGTTAACAGACTAAATTTACCAATTAAAAGACACAGATTGGCAGAATGGATTAAGAAATATAATCCAGTTATATTCTGTTTACAAGAGACGCATCTTAGACACAAGGATACAAATAGACTGAAAATAAAAGAATGGAGAAAGATTTTCCACGCAAGTTGTAACCAAAAGAAAGCAGGAGTAGCTATACTAATATTGGACAAAATAGACTTTAAGTGTAAAGACATCATAAGAGACAAAGAGGACACTATATATTAATTAAAGGGACAGTTCACCAGGAAGATATAATAATCATAAATGTTTATGCTCCCAATCAAGGAGCTCCAAAGTACATGAGACAGACAGGATGCACTGACTAAGAAGTAGACTGGTGAACAATGGGGTACACTAATGAACGAATGTTGTGCTGCCACAAAAAGGAACAACGTCGTGAGGCGTGCAACGATGTGAATGAACTTGTGGGATATTTGGTGAAGCAAAATAAGCCAGAAACAAAATAACAATTATGGTATGGCCTCCTTTAGAAAATGCTTGTAAGAAAACAGGGGCCTAGATTGTAAGCTTTTATAGCAGACACATTTAGTCCAGAGTGGTAATTACTATATCTGGACTTCAAGAGGCTGTTTTATATATATATAAATATATATATAAAAAACCTGATATTTAGAGATAAGAACGAAGCCAATCAGGTTGGGATTAAAGTAACTGACAACATAAGGGTAAGGGAGAAAGTGTGTCTATTTGAGAACCACACATACTCTTTGAGACCAAAGGAAGAAAGGTTTATTTGGTCTGGAACCAAAATTTTCTGTAGCACATAATCTAACTCAACCTATCTGCATAGCTCATTTGAACAAATGAAACACAGGGAGCCCAGAACAAGGAAGAGGTCCTTTAAACCTGTATAACGTAATGTAATGCCTGGATACATCCTAGAGTATATTAAGCAGATAATCAAAAAGTATTGGCAAAGTCCCCTGAGGGATAGGAGAGAAAATATGGAACATTAAACTTTACCATGAGGGAATCCCCTGATACTGTGTCAAACTTTAGGGATAACCAAATCAAAAGGCCATGCCCTCAATCTTGAAGCTTACTCCTGTGAAGTTTATATAGGAAGCCGAGAAGTTTAGACTACCTATATGTATGTCTAAGAGTTATTTCTAGAGGACCTCTGCTGTTCCTCAGATGTGGCCTCACTCTCTCTAAACCCAACTCTGCAAGTGAAATCATTGCCCTCCCCCCTACGTGGGACATGACATCCAGTGGTGAAAGTCTCCCTGGCAACGTCGGAGATGACTCCGAGGGATGAGTCCAGACCCTGACACTGTGAGATCAACAATTCCATCCTGACCAAAAGGGGGAAAAGAAGTGTAACGAATAAAATATCAGTGGTAGAGTTCAAATAGAGTCAAGAGGCTACTCTGGAGGTTGCACTTATGCAAGCTTCAGTTAGACATTGCTACCTATCATAACCTGCCAACCCCCAACCAGGACCATTCCAGCCAATCCTAAAGAACACCTAGGGCAATATATAAGATTCCACAAGGGTCCATGCTCTAGGGTAACTTTCCAGAAACCTACAACCTCCAGGTGGGTCCCTGGATCAGATAAGTCCTGAAACCTAGCCGAGCCTCTCCAGAACATCAGATAGTTCCATTTCCCTACCCCATATTAGTGACAGCCCCTTCCAACATAAAAAAGTTAGAATGGCCATAGCCCAAACACCCCTAAAGAGAGGGATAAAAGATCAAAGGTGATGGCGGAGTTATACAGAGAAGATAGGATCTGACAAACGAATATGAATGTTGAATCATTAAATTGGTATCTCCTTAAGTCTCCAGTATCTTAAAGCAGCTAGAAGTAAAAACCTAAAATTGTGGAACTGTAGCCCATGTTGAACTCTGATACATGTTCTAAAACTAATTGTGGTGCTGTACTTCGAAATTTATTGTTTTGTATATTATATGTTATTTTTCACACACACACACAAGTCGATTGTGATGATAAAAAAATATTTATGCCTTCTAGCCTCCTCTATTTGGAGCAGCTAGAAGGGGAAATCAAACTCTGGGATCTGTCCTATAACTACCTGTTGAAGAGTGCTTTGAAAACTATTGCTTTTTTCTTTCTTTGCTTTGTATATATGTATATTATACAATAAAAAAAATTTTTTTTTAATTTTTTTAATGAAATGGTCTTAAGTCACTAAATAATACAGCCACCATCAGTGTAACAAACAACAACGTCCCCCCATGGTCCAATCCTTACTTCCACAACCCGCTTCTGAGAAGTATGTATTTTCAGTTATTTTAAGGCTTCTTTGTATATCTCAGTTTTTAATGTTTTCATTTTTAATTTTATCTTTCCAAATTTATACTCAATCTATAGACACCTATGTGTTTTAAAAGATGAGTATTTTCATTTACACACTATATCTGCCCACTCCTAGCCCTAATCTTTTCCCCAAATAATTATATCATGAATCTTGTTAAACGTATTTTAGTGTTTATATTAATTTTGAATATGTATAAAATCTTTATTGCTCTTTTGTAGTTTTCATTTTTCATTAAAAAATTATTTTTCTGGGAAAAAAACACAAGCTCAGTGGAAAATCAGAATGCATAAATTTAAAAACTCTAGCCTACAGAGGAAAAAACACAAACTCCAACCAGGTACCTTACGTTACATGTATTCCAACATGGTACATTACAGAGCTGCTCATTTTTAATACAGTTTTTTCCCTTTCAGAGTTTATAAAGTCAAATCTGGATCTCCAAATACAGAGATTCCAAAAAATGAAATAGGCAATTTGAGACATCACAGGGAAAAAGCTCATTTGGATCAAGCGTACTGGTTATTTTTCAGACGCTGAGGTGACTGTAGTACTATTTTAGGTATAATGCTGAACAGTCAGCAAAGAAAAGTCACAAATCAGTGCAATATAATTGTCTATGTCCACCAAATAAGACTGCTGAAAAAAAGGCACATGTCTTTCCTAATGTACTCTTGAGTCAGAAAACCTGTCTTTATTCTAAAACAGAGAACTGACCCTGTGGTTGAAGGGGGAAACATCCGTGCAAAAACATAAATGTGGATCATACGGAGATGCTGGATTTGTTTCACTTACACTGGGCACTTACTATTCATGATTCATAAAACCTACGTAGGTATTCAAATTGCTGTCAGAAGGAACTCGTCCCCCACCTCACAGAAGCGTCAGCACCACTAACTGTTCCACTGCAGTCCCTTCACATTTCAGGTCTGTTCTCCAGCATTTATGGCTTTAAATTGCCTTGGGTTTAAGAACAGCCCATGAATGGATAAGGCTCAAGACTCTCATTAGTACTGAACATTTTCCAGGCACTTTTCTGCCAACCTTACACGCATTCATTCTTCCCATCAGTACTCTGAGATGAGTGCTGTCCAGTCTCAGCACAGCTGAGCTGGGGGCAGTTAGACAGGAAGCTAAGAAACGGTTAATTATGGACTAAGGTCAGTTAAAACTTTTAGGTGCAGCACGAATATTATGGGAACAACCCAGCAAGGTTTTCAAGTAACAATCCAGTCCACTGCCCTCATCGTTCAGGACCTGGCATCCTCCTTATGCCCTCATATAAATAGTTCGTCAATTTACCTGAACTGGTAACACTCTGCAGACTTCTCACAAATTCAAAGCATGCTTCATTTTCCCCAGCGCAAAACGTTTTAAATTCCATGGGGAATTCCATGGGGAAAGCAAGCATAAACTCTGCTTCCACAGACATCCTAAGAGTGCAGTGGCTGGATAAGTCTTCAAGGAGGTTACAGAAATAAACATACTTTTCCACACTAAGGCGTAACCCCACCATAATACCAACAAGTTCTGAAGAGTAAATGAGCCTCTGGACTTTCTTAAGCAATTTTCCCACTATGTTTGTCTACGCTGGTTACCTCTGCCTCCAAAATACCTACTACGGAAAGAGGGGAACAAGATCAAGAAAGGTATTAGGTGAAACCAGGAAAACAAAAGCTTCAGCCCCACACAAACCAAAATGTAACTTCAATTGTGAACCATGAAGTCAGCCATTCTAAAAGTTTAAAAAATAAATAAATTTTAAGAGATCTTATTCTTTTCAAATTAACTTTTTCTGAAAGTTGACTGCAGCCACTTTCTTTCCTAAGATTCCAAAGAATGAAAGGTTGGACCTTCTAAGACTGAGATACCATCAGCAGAGACAGCACATACCTATTATGCCCTAAAAACAGGGGAAACCTCCACTAATCTATGGTGTTCTAATCACTAGGAAACATTACTTGGCCCCTCAGTTGTCTTATCATATGTGTGTGGGGGTGTAGGTGTGTATGAAACTAAACATTAAATGTGTATCTGAAACATTTACTATAAGATAACAAATTCTACCCTTTCAGCCATGAGTAAACTACATGTAACTATAGGAATTTCCTCTTCAGAAATGTATTTGCATGCACAATGCTTACAGAAACATACTTGCTATTAAAATGCAAGCTAAGAGGTATGAGATATAATTAGACGTGTGGATGCCCCTAGAGGCCATAAATATTTATCCAGCACTCACAATGTACACAGCAGTTTGGGAGAAAAGTTTTCATGATTTAGAAGACACCAAAACCCTAACTTGAAAACCACAGAACGTAGCCCTCATCCCTGAGGACGAAGAAATCCTTTGGCCACTGCAGGGCCTCTGGACTGTCATTTCCATCGTCCTCTTGGACAGAAGACAGTCTTGGTCAAGACGTTCAGGTGACAAATATTTGAGGGGGAAGATTTCTACTGCTGAATGATACCAGTTTCCTAAAGTGAGATGAGGCACACGGTCCGTTCACCTAAGAAAATTTGTCAACTAATGCTGAAACGACAGACCTAAACCTTAAATATGCAGCTTCGCAGGGACACACAAGGGGCACGCCACCCAGGGGAGGCCGGGTGGGAAGGGAAGGCCAGCACTGAGATGACAGGACTTGGGCCTGGGCCCCCAGATTTTGCTGTAGGGAGAGTGCTTCCTGCCAGGCGTGGGAGACAATTTGAAACAATAAACTGCATATATTTATGAAGGTACAGAGCGTGCTGTCAAAGGTCAAAGTCCTAATAGCTTGAAATCAATCTCTGCAAGTCATCACAATGTCAGCCGACATTTCAACACTCCCCACGGGCTCAATGTTTTTAAAAGTTTTTAACTTTAACGTCATGCTTATAAAAGTCAGGGGAGTTTTTGTTCTGTAAGGGAAAAACAGCTCCTTTGTGTAGCATTAAACGTGGAGGGGTAAAAAGACCCAAAGCGGCACCAGTCTAGCTGTCAAGAAGGCAGCGTCACCGGGTTTCCCGCAGGGCAGCTCCCTAACCTCCCTGGGCCTCGCTTTTCCCGTCTGTAAAATGGGTCTCTGTCGCCCGTGAACTTGTCTTGGCGCCTGCCTGGGCACTGCGGTGAGGACTCGAGGAGAGGACGGTGCAAAACCCTCCATCAGCAGGCGCCGTCGCTCTCATCAGAGCAGTTTACCAAACCGACGCGCCCAGCCAGGGCTTCCACTAGTGACACTTGACAGAAGGACCAAGCTACGTCTTCTAATGTTCTCGGCGCAACGCAAAGTTCCTCAATGTCGACCGGCGAGGGCAGGGTGCCTGGAAGGAGAGACGGCCGGCCGGGCTCGCTCCGTCCGGGGCCCGGACGCGGCCCCGCTCCTCGCCCTCGAGGCTGGCCGCGCGCCCGCGTCCCCCGCGAGGCCAGGGCGGACTGTAGGTTCTGCCCGCACGCTGTCACCCCGCAGACCGCCCCGGGGGCGCCCCGGGGACAGGGGACGGAGGGGGCCGGGGCGCCCGGGGCCGGGCGGGTAGGAGAGCTGAAGGCGCCCTGAGGAGGCGGGCGTCCGAAGGGGAAGGCCCCGAGGAGAGCGGGCCCGGAATGCCCCCGGGGCCACACCTCCAGGAAGCGGCCGGGCCGCAGCGCGCGGGCCGAGGGCCCCGGTCCCGCCGCGACGGCCGCCGCCCCTGCCCGCGCCGGCCGGGCACTCACAGGTGACGATGGGCTTGTTCTCCATGGTGTAGATCACCGGCGGCAGCGGCTCCTCAGCGGCGTCCATGGGCGCCCGGCGTCACCGGCCCGGCCCCCCGCGCCCCATGGGCAGCCCCGAGGCCGCGCCGGGCCCAGCCCGAGCCTGAGCAGCGCCGCCGGCAGCGACAGCGACGCCCCCCGGGCCGCGCGAGCCAGCCCCCCAGCCCGCCGCGCCGCCGCCGCCGCCGCCTCCCCGCGCCGCTGCCGGTCGCGTCTACTTCCGGTCTCGGCGCCGCCGCATTACCACTTCCGGGGAGCGCGAGGCTTAAAGGGGAGGGCATTCCCGTCGCGGGCCGGCGGCCGCCGCTGTCCTCCGACAGAAAGGTGCGCGCGGGCGGGCGCGCGAGCGGGGAGGGCAAGAAGCCCGGCGGAGGGCGAAAGCAGCCTGCGGGCCCAGAATGCCGGGCATCTAGGGCGCCAGGGCCAAGGGACTCTGGTTTGGGGAAAGAGTTCCCTGGGGAAGTGTCCTTCGTCCCATGAATGGGTTTGGACGCGCGTCACCTGGTCCTCGTTGGCCCTGACGTTTGTCCCACCCCGGGCTCTCCCCTTGGGCCGAGGGCGTGGGTCCGCGGGCCCCGGACTGGTCGTCCCTTTGACTTTGATGGTGCGGTTCCCAGAAAGACCCGTCCGCCACGGTCATCGACTTTCCCACTCGCGGGGCGTACCCCACAACGTGGGTGAACCACTGTCTCCCCAGCAGGTCGACTGGCAGCGATTCCACTCGGCGTGGACGGCATGCGCTGGGGACTGCTGCCACCTAGAGACCAGCGAGTCCTTCCAGGATGCAGAGCCCACGAGCGCGTCCTTCCAGGATGCAGAGCCCACGAGCGCGCTCTCCTCCCTGAAGACGCCTGGGCGGCGGGCTGCGCTGCGCAACACCGGGCCCTCCCTGACCCACCTCCTGGCTGAGCATGAACCCCTGTGGCCTGCTGCCCGGCTTGCTCACACCGGCTGCCTGCAGATTCCTGAGGAAGATGGAGTCCAGTGACCGTGAGTCACCGACCAGGGGCGAGAGCGGGCACAGCTGGACGATTGTCCCCTGTGGCCTGTGGCCTGTAGCCTAGCTTTGTTATTTTTAGCTGACACCCACTGCCTCTGTGGGAATTATTTAAGACACCGAATTAATTCCCCCCATTGGCCCAAATGGCACTTTGGCCCCTGTGAAACTCTTGGCCTCCTGCTTGCTTGTTGGGCTGGTTTCACCAGATATGTGGCTGCCTTAAGCAGAACAAGATTCCATGCAGTCCCACAAACACTGAGCCAGTAAGAAGGGCCCCTGAACTCCCTGAATTCCAGCCCAAGGCTTGCGTCGGAGGTCAACTTCCTACAGTCCTGTGCAGATCTCCCAGTTGGAATGAACTGCTCCTTTCTGAGTCTCCACACCCCGTAGCTCACACCTCCCTTAAGTACTTGTTTCCCATGCCTGGATTCTGAAAAATTATTGAATATAGGGGCTTATGCTTTTGGCTTGTGTCTCCAGCCCCTACCCCTGCCTGTGCACTCAGGGCCTTCTATGCTGTAGAAGTGATACAGATTTTGGGAATGCCACAAAGTAAAACAACTTTTAATTGCATATGCATTTCTTGTGCAAGTAAAGTAGATTTATGATCACTTTTCTAAATTAAATAAAGTAAATGTGTGTGAAATAGTTTGTGTGAGCACAGCTGCTGTGTGTCTGTGCATCTGTGTGGGGGGGTGGTGTGAGGTGTAGCATAGTGAGTTGTAGTGTGTGAGGAGGCGGAGATCAGAGTCTGGGCAGCAGAAGCTGTGGAGCCTGTGAGAAGGGGGAGCCAAGCAAGGCCAGGGAGCCAGAAGTCTAGGTGAGGCTTTCCCCAAAGTCCTTGGCCTGGGCATGGGGCTTACCAGGAAGTGACTGTTAGAGAGCTGAGAAAGGCACAGACATATAAGAAGTAAAGTGGTGTGTGGCAGTTTGGAGCTGTTATGTACCCCAGAAAAGCCCATGTTCTTTTAATCCACAGAACTGCTGTGGGTGGGACCTTTTGATTAGGTTGTTTCAACAGAGATATGACCCACCCCATTCGAGGTGAGTCTTAGTCCCTTACTGGAGTCCTTTCTGAGAGGATAAAAGGCAGAACACAGACAGAGAGAGTTTGCAGAGTAACGCCCCAGAGATGCTAAGCAAGGACCCACAGAAACAAAAAGCCCCTTGTGCTGGTTTGAATCTGTTGCATACCCCAGAAAAGCCAAGTTCTTTAATCCTCATTCAGTATTGCTGGGTGGGAGCTTTTTGATTGTTTCCATGGAGATGTGACCCACTCAATTGTGGGTGGTAACTTTTGATTAGATGGTTTCCATGGAGATGTCTCCACCCATTCAAGGTAGGTTTGCTTTCTGGAGCCATTTCAGAGGGAGCCATTGTGGAAAAATCTAGAGAGCCCACACAGCCAGAGACCTTTGGAGATGTAGAAGGAAAACGCCTCTGGGGAACTTCATGAAACAAGAAGCCTGGAGAGAAAGTTAGCAGATGCAACCATGTTTGCCATGTGCTTTTCCAGTTGAGAGAGAAATGCTAACTGTCATCACTCTTCTTGAACCAAGGTATCTTTCCCTGGATGCCTTAGATTGGACATTTCTATAGCGTTGTTTTAATTTGGACATTTTCATGGCCTTAGAACTGAAATAAATTCCCCTTTTTAAAAGCCATTCTGTTTCTTGTATATCACATTCCAGCTGCCAGCAAACTAGAACAGCACTGAAACTAGCTGCTGGAAGCAAAAGAACCCAGAAGAGAAGGACCAGCAGATGCCGCCATCTGCCTTCCCATGTCACAGAGGAACCACAGATGCTGGCAGCCCTTTTTCAGAGAAGGTATCTTCCTCTTGATGCCTTAATTGGGACATTTTCACAGCCTTAGAACTGTAAATTGCCAAACTAATAAGTCCCCATGTAAAAGCCAACCCATTTCTGGTGTATTGCATTCCAGCAGCTTTAGCAAACCCAAACAGATTTGGTGCGTCAAGAGAGCACTGTGTGCCTCATTAACACCCAGGGCACTCAGCTGGGACCCATCCTCCCGGGGCTCCCAGGGGCTAGCAAAGGCCAGAAAAGCATTTTAGGCTTTGCAGGCCATGTACAGTTTCTGTTTCATATTCTTCTATTTTTTAGTAATGCTTTAAAAATATAAAAGACCACATAGAAACAGGTCATGGCCAGACTTCACCCTGAGCCTGCCCTAAAATAAGAACTCCTGTAGAACTACCTTAACAAAGCCTAAAGCAAAGCATTGACAAGATCTGTGAGATTTTGGACGTTGAGTCTTGCCCATTTAGAAGGGTTTGAGAAACACTTTGGGCTTTCCAAGATCCACCCTAATAAAGCATAGCACTAAGCCTGAATAAGTTCAAGGTGATAAAACAGTAATTGACCTGTCAACTGGATAAAAAATCAAGAATCTTCAGGGGAAGACAAGAATCCAGAATCTCAACTTACTATCACCAATGACCAGTATACACTAAAAAATTACTAGACATGCAAAGAAACAGGAAAATGTAAACCATGGTTATGAAAAAAGCAGTCCACCCTGGGATGGTCCAGATGTTGTGTTTAGCAGATAAAGACTGTAAAGCAGCCACAGTAAATAAGCTCAAAGAATTACACAAAAATATGATGTCAATGAGTGAAGAGAGAGGAGGCAGGTGGAGCTGAAGATGGCAGATTTCAGACTGCTGACCACAGTCCTGCATGGAGGGCCAGGGAGCCAGCACACAGGGGACCTAAAGTTTAGCCTCCTAAGTTTCCTGGGGAAAATTTTTAAACCGTCAGCCTTTTAAAATTGTCGCTATAACTTTTGCACTGTTAGCAGCTGTGCTGGTTCGAAAGGATGTATGTTCCCTAGAAAAGCCATGTTTTAATCTAAATCCCATTTCATAAAGGCAGAATAATCCCTATTCAATACTGTATGTTTGAAACTGTAATTAGATCATCTCCCTGGATGATGTGATTTAATCAAGAGTGGTTGTTAAACTGAATTAGATGACAACATGTCTCCACCCATTTGGGTGGGTCTTAATAAGTTTCTGGAGTCCTATAAAAGAGGAAATATTTTGGAGAAAGAAGGAGAATTGGAGAGAGCAGAGAATGCTGCAGCACCACGAAGCAGAGAGTCCATCAGCCAGTGCTTTGGAGATGAAGAAGGAAAACGCCTCCTGGGGAGCTTCATGAAACAGGAAGCCAGGAGAAGAAGCTAGCAGATGACGCCGTGTTCACCATGTGCCCTTCCAGCCAAGAGAGAAACCGTGACTGTGTTCACCATGTGCCTTCTCACCTGAGAGAAACCCTGAACTTCATCGGCCTTCTTGAATCAAGGTATCTTTCCTTGGATGCCTTAGATTGGACATTTCTATAGACTTGTTCTAATCGGAACATTTTCTCAGCCTTAGAACCGTAAACTAGCAACTTATAAAATTCTCCTTTTTAAAAGCCATTCCATTTCTGGTATATTGCATTCCGGCAGCTAGCAAACTAGAACAGCATCTTCAACCATTTTTCCCATTTGTTAAATGTTATTTACTCCATATTCAGAGAACTGCCCCTGGATCTAATGTTTCCTGAAACAATAAAGTCACCAACAAGCGTCTAATAATCTTAGTGAACATATACACATGCACATATATGCATACGCATAAGTATATATATGCATGCATATACACGCACATATACACAGACATACACGCATGCACAGATACACACATGTGCATAAACATGCATGCATGCACCCAGACATATGTGTACATGCACAGATGCAGCCACTTTGTAGAAAAGGGAGTTCCGGTTGAACGTAACCCCCAGCATAGCACTAGTTCTGCACTCAGAATATTGGCGTCACATGGTACCTTGCTCTCTTAGATGGGGTCCCAAGAATCAGAGCCTCAGGTGGGCATTCTTGGGCCAGAGATTTATTGAGGGAGGGTCCTCAGGAGCAACTGTAAGAGAGTGAAGAAGCAAAATTAGGTGGAGGAGAAGCTGGGCAAGCATGTAGTTTCAGGAGAAGTAGAGCCCCAGCTGTGAAAGAGTCACAGCAAACCTGGGGGGGTTGGAGGTTGGAGGGTGCTGGGGAAAGTCTGAAATCACCTTTCGGGGATGGGCGGTAGGTGAGGTGAGAGGCCCCCGGGGACTGGTGGTGCCAGTGTGGGGGTGGGGTGGGGTGGGGGCAGCTCCTCTCCATTGCCTGGGACAGAGGCGCCCGCCGCCCCCTCCCCTGCCCCACTGGTCGGCGCGCGCGGGGGGCTGATGCGGGGCTGGTGCGGGGAGCTGGGCGCTGGTAGGGCCAGGACAGGGCCCCCGTGGCCCGCGTTTCCCGGGGGTTCTCCGCCTTCACTCCGCGTTGGAAGCCAGTTCCGCCCCCAAAGAGCGCGCGTGCCCCCGGGGTGTCCGCTCCCCTACTCGGACGCGGGCAGCCCCCATGCGCTCCGCGGGGCCACGCGCGACCGAACCCACGCGAGGCCCATGGCGGCCCCTCCGCCCGCGCGCAGCTCCATGTTCAAAACGCGCGTCCCAAGAAGGTCAGGACGCGACAGCAGAGCTCTCAACAAGCTCGGAGACCCCCGCTCGCGGGGCCTGCGCGCCCCCAGCGCACCTGCCCGCGGAGCCGCCCCGCGTGGGGACCTGGGGCGGGTAGAACACTCTGGGCTCCCAGCAGATGGAAGACGCGGCTTCTGCCCTCTCTAGGAACCGCGCGGTCCGGGAGAGCCTGGGGTGGGGGTGGGGGCTGCCCGCCCCCCGCCCTGGAAGGGACTGGAGATCCTCAGAGGCCTTGAGCCGGGGTTTTCCAGGTCGGAGGGTGGAAATCAAGAACCCCCACCTGTCCTCAGGAATCTTTCAGTGGTTTTGCTGGCTCAGTGGCAATACTTAGTCCTTTTTACTTTTCATTTTTGTGCGCTTCAACGCAGATTCACGTTCAGGCTGTCTTGGCAAAGACCCGATGGTGGATGGCCCGCCATGGGTCCCAAGTGAGTGCCGTGGACACGGCAGGTCCCCACCTCAGGGAGTGCCCCGCAGTGCCCACCCGTGACCGCCCAGCCTTCACCACCCGAGGCCGCCTGCCTGGGCCTGGCACAGGGGACCCGTCCTCTCACCTCCCTGCCCTCACCCCTTCCGCCACACTGGCCCTACCCCTGCCAGGTGCCACGGCAGGTGCTGCTTCCTGCCCTGTACCCACAGAGGCGGCGAACGTGGGGGGCTTTGCCTCTGCGGGCAGAGACCTCCTTCCCTGCCTCTGCTCCAAGGTGAGCAGCCTCCCCTTCTCTGGTCTGTCCTCAGAGAACCAAGTCCAGATGCTCAGAGGAAACAGACCCCAACCGCCCCTCAGCAAGATGTCGGCTGCATCTCCTCCCAAGCCCAGTTCCTGTCCCACAGCGGCTTCCTGGTGGGGGCAGGGCGAGTGCCCCCCACAGCATCCGGGTCCCAACTGCTCACCTGCAGGAGTGGCCGCCCAGGCCATGCCTTTCCCAAGAGCCCTATTAGAGGTTTTGTTTTGTTTTAACTTTTTTTTATTGTGAAATATAACATAGATACAAAAAAGCCATATATTTCAAAGTACATCATAACAAGTAGTTATAGAACAGATTTCAGAGTTTGGTAGGGTTACAGTTCCACAATTTTAGGTTTCTTCCTTCTAGCTGCTGGAAAAGAAGACAGGGGAGACTAAAAGAAATGTCAATGATTCAGCTGTCATACTCCTTTGTTAAATCCTATCTTTTCTGTTATAACTGTACTTCTCCTTTGATCTTTCTCTCACTCTTTAGGAGTATTTGGGCTATGTCCAGTCTAACTTTTTCATGTTGGAAAGGGCTGTTGATAATATGGGGTGGGGGATGGAACTAGCTGATGTTCTGGAGAGGCTGGCCCTCTGCATTTTAGGTCTGATTTGGCCTGGGAACCCATCTGGGAGCTGTAGGTTTCTGGAAAGCAGTCACAGTGCATGGAACCTTTGTGGGATCTCAGATAAAGCCCTAGGGGTTCTTTAGAGTTGGCAGGAATGGTTTTGGCAAACCGTGGTAAATAGCAATATCTAGCTGAAGTTTGCATAAAAGTAGCCTCCAGGATAGCCTCTTGACTCTATTTGAACTCTCTTGGCTACCGATAACTTATTTTGTTACAATCCATTAGAGATATTTTAATGTGGGAGTTTAGAAAATGCTTGAATTCAGCAGAAATACTGGTTTAGCAATTCCTTATAATAATGATGATTCGCCTTCCAGTTAGTCGATGTCCCTTCTTTTTCCCCAGACCTTTCTCATGAAACAGCATTTGTTTTTGAAAAGCTGCTGGAACTTGAGGCCAAATGGTCTTTCCTGGTAGCCCTTTCATTGTCTCCAGGCTGCCAGAAGCCTCTTAAATTATGTATCAGGACACTGTATATGCTTTATCAGAGGGAGGGTCTGCCCTCCCCACGGTGGGCTGGGCAGCCTGAGCGGCCAGCAGGGGCCTGGGGGCTCTCACAGTAGTGTAAGCTTGAAAAAGTCCATCCCTCCCAAAATTATGTTTGAAGCCACGTGTTTCCCAAAGTATTCTCCTTGACTGCATCCTCCTCAATGACCCGGCAATGCGGGTCCTACCTAAGAATGACCGAGGATTTGGGGACCCGTTTATCCAACGCTGAAACTCCTGTTTATTCAACACCGTCTTACAACAGCTAAACCAGGGTCTGTACTGGGTTGAGTTGTGTCTCCCAAAAAAGTCATGTCCCCATGGAACCCCAGGACATGACCTTATTTGTGCAGAGGTCAATAAGGCCAGGATGGAGAGGGGCCCTCCTGGGTCGGGATGGTTCCTAAATCCAATGTGAGTGTCTGCATAGGAGGCAGAGCCCGCAGTGAGCAGCCACTGGCCAAGGAAACACCAAGGCTGCGGCCCCGCCAGAAGCCAGAGGGAGCAAGGAAGGCTTTCCCCCAGAGCCTCTGGAAGAGATCACGCTGCCGGCGCCCCGATTTCGGACCTGTGTCCCCAGAGCTGTGAGAGAACACACCTGTGCTGTCTCCAGCCTGCGGTTTGTGGCAGATTGCTCCGGCAGCCCCAGGGACTAAGACGATGGCTGTCCTGAGGTGACAGTTCCTCTTCTGCACATTGATCGCATCTGCTTGGTCCAGACGTAGAATCCCAGTGCCGAGAGGAAGCTTCAGCCCGTGCCCTGGCACATAGGACCAGACAAGGTGGAATGAATCCTGCAGATCACAAGTCCTACCTGCTTGCCACGAGGTTTGCCTGGTGCAGCACATCTGTACTGTTCACTTCCTTCTCTGCCCACGAGAAACCCCACAGGCAGTGCCGGGAACTGCAGGAACTTATTAAATATCCGTTCATTTCTCCCCTAAGAGGGTGCACTTAGGGGCCAGACTGACTGGGGTGGAATCTCAGCTTGACCACTTCTTGCTGTGGTGGTTAGGTTCAGGTGTCAACTTGGCCAGGTGAAGGTGCCTAGTTCTGTTGCTGTGGACATGAGCCAATGGCACATGAACCTCATCTGTTGCTGATTACATCTGCAGTCGGCTAGGAGGCGTGCCTGCTGCAATGAATGATGTTTGATTTAACTGGCTGGTGCTTAAATGAGAGACTCAACGTAGCACAGCCCAAGCAGCTCAGCATTCCTCATCTCAGCACTCGCAGCTCAGCCCAGGCCTTTGGAGATGTAGAAAGGAATCACCCTGGGGAAAGTTGTTGGAACCCAGGGGCCTGGAGAGAAGGCCAGAAGAGATCACTGTGTGCATTCCCACATAAGAAAGAACCTCAGTGGAAAGTTAGCTGCCTTTCCTCTGAAGAACTATACGTTAACTAAATAAATCCCCTTTTACTGAAAGCCAGTCTGTCCCTGGTGTGTTGCATTCTGGCAGCTTTGGCAGACTAAAACACTTGCTATGGGCAGGTTAACAAAGTGCTCACTTAGTCTAGTTATTTGGTGCTAACTAACCTTGTTCTGGTTGAGGGCAGGGCTCAGCAGGGCGGACAGGAAGCCCTGTGACCCCCCGTCTTCTGCACACACCTCCCCCTGCACGCTTGCCTACCCCTAAGGCATTTCCAAGGCCACCGCAGGATCCTCTCCAAGGTCTGCTCTCCTTCCTCCTGCACCCAGGTGGCCAGCGGCTCACCACTCAGCCCTGGCCGGGGCAGAAGATGGGCTCCTGGGGTCTGGTCATTCTGGCCTTCAGTGTTCCTT
The DNA here is from genome assembly GCA_004026745.1 of Myrmecophaga tridactyla. NCBI lineage: Eukaryota > Metazoa > Chordata > Mammalia > Pilosa > Myrmecophagidae > Myrmecophaga > Myrmecophaga tridactyla. The sequence goes on from PVIY010019075.1 coordinate 35,728, forward strand.
GGGCCTCCGGCCTGCACTTCTGGGTCACCTCCCAAAGGCAGCCTGCAAGATAACCCTGGCTGGTTTTCAAGAAGGGTTCCCACTCTACTTTTAAAAGGAGGGCTTCCTTGCATCTTTTATTTGGTTTCCTCATGTCACAATCCCTTTTCCTGAAACTTTCCTGCCCCATTTCTTTCTTCTGGAGACTTTGTGGTTTTCGATGGTGAAGGGAGAGCTGAAGGCCAGCACAGCCAGCAAGACCACCATGGGGAATGCGGGTGTGGGAGCTCTGTCCCCACTGTCCATGCTGGGCACACTGCCCGGGTGGAAACAGATGCACCTGCTTTTCCACTGAGATTGCACCCATTTTATGTTTGTGAAAGTATTATGTTTTCTTACTGTGCTCCCAAAGCTTTTAATGGCGTTCTCCAAGTCAAAGACTTTACCTTCATTTTCATGGGGCTATCCAAAGTGAGGTTTCCTTCTAAGAATTGTGGTCACAGTGACTCATGGCTGAAACTCCAAGACACGGTGGCAGATAAATCATTACAACAGGAAGAACTGCCATGACCACCATTGGGAGGCAACCACAACCGATTGCCCAGGGACGTGGGGTGGAGTGGATATACTGTTCCCCATTCCTCCTGCAGGTATGCCTAAATCCCTGGACATTTTGTATAACACAGACAGAAGAAGGTTCTGAAAAGTAGATGGAAGACTGGCTTAGGACCTCGGGCCTCAAGGAACCCTGCCATGGTGAGCTCCCTGGACTTTCTTTCAGCTTCATATACCACAGACTTGAGACTGAAGAAGCCAGCTAGCTGGATACATCAATGGCCACAGACAGATAACTCCCCAGTAAAAGCCTGCCTGTTCTCTCTAGGCAGAGGACCAGGAATCCAACAAGGCAGAAAGCATGTAGATGATAACTGCTCTGCTCCAGATGAGCACCACAGAAAAGTCCTTCCACCACACCCACACTCCCACTAACAGAAGCTGGATGGGGGTCTTGGGCTTCCATCCTCAACAGTCTGTCCCAAGGTGCCCCAACCCCCTGCCGCAGTGGTGTCAGAGAAGGCTGAGCAGAGCAGAGGACTTTCATCCCTACCATCCCTGTCCCCACTGGGAGATGTTAGAGAAGGCCTAGGGGAGAGGCAGGACATTTGCCACCGCCTAGCAGTAAGGAAGGAGGAGGCCTTGCCCTGTGGAGTCTGAAAGCCACATGGAGAGCAGAAACAAGGCATGCCTATTCCTCTTGGCCAGGAGATGATCATGTGGTTTTTCCCTTTTGACTTGTTAATGTGCTGGATTACATTAATTGATTTTCTTGTGTTGAACCATCCTTGCATTCCTGGTACAGACCCCCACTTGGTCATGGTGTATAATTCTTTTAATGTGCTTTGGATTCAATTTGCTAAAATTTTGTTGAGAATTTTTGCATCTATGTTCCTTAGGAAGATTGGCCTATAGTTTTCCTTTCTTATAGGATCTTTGCCTGGTTTGGGGATTAAAATGATATTAGCTGCATAAGGGGAGTCCACAAGATGGCAGCAGCCAGGCCCAAGGTGCGCCGAGGATATGGAGTATTATCTCATAGAATGGAAAGGATGGCCAGATTTTACAAGTACTTGGGAACCTTTGCAAAATCTGAAATGTCTGCTACTACTTCAGCAGTTCTCTAATGACAAACAGAACTATCTATCTCAGGTAAAGAAAGGTAAAGCAATAACTCTGAAAGACAGTAACAAGGCTCTGAAACCTGCCATTGCTGAATACATTGTAAAGAAGGCTAAACAAAGGATAGCTCTGCAGAGATGGCAAGACGAGCTCAACAGAAGAAAGAATCACAGAGGAATGATATTTGTTGAAAATGCTTTTGATCTAGAGGGCCCACCTTCAGACTTCTACTGCATAAATGAGTACATGCCAGCTCCTGGAATCAGTTTAGTAAATGAAGCCACCTTTGGTTTTCATGCACAGATTGCTTCTTTGAGAAATGTTGTCCTGCTGAAGCTAGAGTTCTTTTGGCTTATAATAAAAACCAACAAATTAAAACCCCCCGGCACACCCATCTATGAATGCAACTCAAGGTGTCTGTGTGGACCTAACTGTCCCAATAGGATTGTACAGAAAGGCACGCAGTATTCCCTTTGCATCTTTTGAATTAGCAATGGCTGTGGCTGGGGTATAAAAATCCTTGTAAAGATTAAGAGAATGAGCTTTGTCATGGAATATGTTGGAGAGGTAGTTACAAGTGCAGAAGCTGAATGACGGGGACAGCTATATGACAACAAAGGAATCGCATTCCTCTTTGATCTGGACTTTGAATCGGATGGATTCACAGTAGATGCAGCACGAAATGGAGATGTGCCTTATTTTGGGAATCACACTTGTGACCCAAATCTTCAGGTGTTCAATGTTTTCATTGATCACCTTGATACTCGTCTTCCCTGAATAGCATTATTTTCCACCAGAACCATAAATGCTGGAGAAGAGTTGACTTTTGATTATCAAATGAAAGGTTCTGGAGTATATCTTCAGATTCTATTGACCACAGCCCAGCCAAAAAGAGGGTCAGAACTGTGTGCACATGTGGAGCTGTGACTTGCAGAGGTCAACAGAATTTTCAGGAAATAGAACTCGCGATAATTGTAGTTCTTTTTTTCTAATGTGAATATTTTTTCATATTATCAAGATTATACCTGTGTTAATTTACAATTCATGTTTCAAAACGTATCCAAAAGCATTACTGACGTTTCTGAAGACAGGAACATCAGGCCACACAGAAGAATTTGAAGTGTGCCTATTTAATGGTTGGATGCCGGACATGGAAGGAAAACTATTTACAGATCAGCGTGTGTGCACTTAAAGAGTCTGCGTGATAGAGAAACACCTTCATCCTGTGCTACACTGGTGATGTAGCCATTGCCAAGACCAAACATTCAACTTGCCCCACGCCTTGAGTTTGGAGACATGGTTATTTTAATTTGGGCAAATATACAAATTCTATTTTTGTTATTATATTGTCATTCTATTTACCTGCTTAATATTTGCCATACTTGTATGTGAGACAAATAGGTGATTCTGAATTTTATATTCTATTTTATACTTCTATCATTAACACATTGGCATCTTAATGATATAGAAAGTTAAGGTGTAAAATTAAATGTGAAAAAAATTAATTACACCTTGATTTGCTATTTTGAAGCAATCTAGACCATTCTGAAGTGTGTTGGAACTAGTAGTTCTTAAACATTTTTTTATCCTGTTGATAACAAATCTCCAGAAAGCCCTTTCTAAAAGTCTGGAATGGCTGACCGTTATGCTTCTTAGAAAGGACCGAAGTCGTGGGACCCGTAGGGCATTCTGGACTGCTAAGTAGCAGGAAATGAGCTCTCGGAGTGCACCTCGTATAACGCAGATCAGGAGAGCCACACTGGGGACCTCTGCTGCCAACGGAAACAGCACTCCCCAGCATCCCTGTGCCGTGTGACCATGGCTCCACCGTACATTAATAGGGCATCTGCTGTATTTCAGTCAGTTTTAACACTTCCTTTCCACGAACTTTAATTACTTTTTATTTCTTGCAGGTTCTTAAAAAGTAATCTATATTTTGAAATGACACTTGTTTTACACATGAATTTTTTTAATGTGATAAAACTTAACTTGGCTTGGCAAAAAAGCTTTTGTGTACCTCAATTATGAGACCATTTATTAGTTGTACTATTGAATATATTAGTGTTTTCACCCTGCACAGTAAAACCTCAATCAAGAAAAATTATGCTTTCATCTTTTCCTGATTTGGGGCTTTCCAATCGTGTAGATAAAATGTAGCAAATAAATTTCTAATCATGAAGATAAAATGTAGCAAATAAATTTAACTTTCAATATTCCTAAAAAAAATGATATTAGCTGTATAAAATGAGTTAAGTAGAGTTCCTTTTTCCTCAATTTTCTAGAAGAGTTTGAGCAGGATTGGTGTTAGTTATTTTTGGAATGTTTGATAAAATTCCCCTGTGAAGCCATCTGGTCCTGGGCTTTTCTTTGTAAGAAGATTTTTGATGACTGATTGAATCTCTTTACTAGTGATCGGTTTGTTGAGGTCTTCTGTTTCTTCCTGAGTCAGTGTAGCTTATTCATATGTTTCCAGAAATTTGTCCATTTCATCTAAGTTGTCTAGTTTGTTGGCATATAGCTGTTCATAGTTTCCTCTTATGATTTCTTTTATTTCTTCAGAGTCTGTGGTAACACACTCCTTCTCATTTTTTGTTTTGTTTATTTGCATCCTCTATTGTTTTTCCTTTGTCAGTCTTGCTAGTGGCCCATCAATTTTATTGATTTTTTCAAAGAATCAACTTTTGGCTTTATTGATTCATTCTATTGTTCTTTTGTTCTCCCATTCATTTAACTCTGCTTTAATCATTGTTATTTCTCTTCTTCTATTTGATTTAGGGTTATTTTGATATTCTTTCTCAGGTTCCTCCAGGTGAGCAGTTAAGTCCTTGATTTTTGCTCTTTCTTGTTCATTAATATAGGCATTTAGGGCAATAAACTTCCCTCTCAGCACAGCCTTTGCTGCATCCCATAAGTTTTGATATATTGTATTCTCATTTTCATTTGTCTCTAGATAGCTACTGATTTCTCTAGCAATTTCTTCTTTGACCCACTGGTTGTTTAGAGTGTGTTATTTAACCTCCATATATTTGTGAATGTTCTCATTCTTTGGTGGTTATTGAGATCCAGGTTTATTCCATTGTGATCAGAGAAAATGCTTTGAATAATTTCAGTGTTTTTAAATTTATAAAGACCTGTTTTGTGCCCCAGCATATGATCTATCCTGGAGAATGTCCCATGAGCACTAGAGAAGAATGTATATCCTGGTGTTTTGGGGTGCAATGACCTATATATGTTAGACCTAATTTATTTATCAAATTGTTTAACTTCTCTATTTTCTTGTTGATCTTCTGTCTGGTTATTCTATCTATAGAGAAGAGTGGTGTATTGAAGTCCCTACTATTATTGTTGAAACTTCCATTGCTCCCTTCAGTTTTGCCAATGTCTGTCTCAGGTACTTTGAAGCTCCTTGATTGGGAGCATAAACATTTATCATTGTTATTTCTTCTTGCTGAATTGACCCTTTAATTAGTATATAGTGTCCTTCTTTGTCTTTCATGATGTCTTTACATTTAAAGTCTATTTTGTCCAATATTAGTACAGTTACTCCTGCTTTCTTTTGGTTACAACTTCCATGAGAAATCTTTCTCCATCCTTTCACTTTCAATCTATTTGTGTCTTTGTGTCTAAGATGAGTCTCTTGTAAGCAGCATATAGCTGGATTATGCTTCTTAATCCATTCTGCCAATCTGTATCTTTTAAGTGGTAAGTAACATTCAAAGTTATTACTGAAAAGGGGTTTCTTGAATCCACCATCTTATCTTTTTTATTTTATTTGTCAGGTCTATATATTCTTTTCCCGCTTTCTCTTTCTATCCTTTAAGTTACCCTTCCTGGCACTCTTCAGTTCTGTGCCCTCCTCCAGACCTCCCTCTTCCTGTCTTTTTTTTTTTTTTTCCAAAAGCAGAACTCCCTTTGAGTATTTCTTGTAGGGCTGGTCTCTTCTTGACAAATTCTGAAAGAATTTGTCTGTGAAAATTTTCATCTCTCCCTCAGTTTTGAAAGACAATTTGGCTGCGTATAGAATTCTTGACTGGAAGTCTTTCTCTTTTAGGATCTTAAACATATCACACCACTGCCTTCTCGCCTCCAGCGTGTCAGTTGAGTAGTCTGAACTCAGTCTTATGTGGTTTCCCTTGTATGTAGTAGATTGTTATTCTCTTGCCGCTTTCAGAATTTTCTGCTTCTCTACAATATTTGACAGACTGATTAGTATGTGTCTCCGGGAAGACCTATTTGGATTTATTCTGTTTGGAGCTTGTTGGGCTTCCTTGACTTGTATATTTATGTCCTTTATAAGGGTTGGGAAGTTTTTCCCCATTATATCGTCAACCGCTCTTCCTAGCCCTTTACTCCTCACTTCTCCTTCTGGGACACCAGTGATTCTTTTATTTGTGCACTTTGTTTTGTCCATCATTTTCCTGAGATCCAATTCAAATTTTTCCATCTTTTTTGCCATTTGCTGTTTTTTTTTTTTTTGAGTGTTCAAAATCAGTTATCCTCTCCTCTGTCTCGCTTATTCTTTCTTCTGCCTTTTCAAATCTGCTGTTGTGTATCTCTAGTAGGTTTTTTATTTAGTCAACAGAATCTTTAATCTCTGTGATATCTGCTATTTTTTCTATTTATCCTTTCAAATTCTTCTTTATGTTCTTCTACTGTCTTCTTGATTTCTTTTATGTCATTAGCCATCCCACTTATTTTATTAAGTAGAGTTATATGAACATCTTCGATTAGTTGTTCCAACGTCTGTGTCTCCTCTGGTGTTTTAATTTGGTCATTAGGCTGGGCTGTATCTGTCTGTATTGTGATATGCTTAGCGATCTTCTGTTGTTTTTGTCACATGTAAATATCTTGATTGATTTACCTTGGAAGGTGATTTCCTTCAATAGTCTAAAGCCTGTGTTTGTGTGGTGGGTGTGCGGGACGCAGGTACGGGGTGGGGCACAAACAGCACAGGTATAGGTTTGCGGGTGCTTGTGGACGTGGGTGCTCGGGAGCCAGGGAGGATGTGGCTGTGCGAGTGCACCGGTCTGGGGGGTGTGACCCTGGTGTGTGCTGGTCTAGGGTGTGGGGCCCTTTGTGCGCGTGGGCAGAGCCACAGCCTGTCCTATGGATTTTTAAAAAGGATTTATTCTAGTAACATATATAAAACCTAAAAGTTTCCCCTTTTACCCACATTTAAATATATAACTCGGTATTGTTATGTTCACACCGTTGTGCTACCATGACCACAAGTCATTGCCAAAACTTTTCCATCCTCCCAAATAAAAACTCTGTGCAATTTAAGCCTTAGCTCCCCATTCCTTAACCCTAACCTGCACCCTGGTAACTTAAATTCTGGATTTTGACCCCAAGTTTGCTTATTCTAATTATTTCATACCAGTGAGATTGTACAATGTTGGTCCTTTTGTGTCTGGCTTATTTCACCCAACATGATGTCTTTAGGGTTCTTCCATGTTGCCATGGAAATCAGGACTTTATTCCTTCTTACATCTGAATAATATTCCATTGTATGTATGTCCCATATTTTGTTTATCCGTTCTTCAGTTGACGGACACTCGGGTTGCTTCTCTCTCTTGGCAATTGTGAATAATGCTGCTGTGAACATCGATGTGAGAATATCTGAGTCCCTACTTCAATTATTTTTGTGAGTATGTACTAATAATGGGATTGCCAGATCATATGGTGATTCTATACTCAACTTTCTGAGGAACTGCCAAACTGTCTTCCACGGCGGCTGTGCCATTCCATATTCCCACCAGCAGCAAGTGAGTGTTCTGTTTCTCCACATCCCCTCCAACATTTGTAATTTTCTGTGTTTTCTTTTTAGCAGCAGCCCTTCTAGGGAGTGTGAAACGGTGCCCCCCGTTTTGCCTCGCGTGCCCGGTTGGCTGATGACACAGCATCTCCCATGTGTTCAGCACACCGTCAGCCGCCACTGCCACTGAGGATTATTTTTATAAGGAACCTGCTCTCCACGTTGGCCCATATGGAAACAGTTTTTATTCCCAGGTTTTATTTTGCAAAATGTAGCTTAGATATTTAGCAGCAGTGAACGGGAACCAGCCATGGAGGCAGCATTTACGCTCCTTCACCATGGCCTTTCCCCTCAGCTTCCTGCCCTCCCTGTGCACCCCAAGCCAAGGCGACCCCTGACAGCTGGTCTTCGCCCGGCGTCTGGCCCCTCGCCATGCCCCTGGATGATGCAGCTGGGGGGCAGGGAGCGCAGCCAGCCCCTGGGCCCCCCTTTTGTGGCTGTGCTGGGGCCGAGGCTGGGGGTCCCCGGCAGGAGCCAGCTGTGGCGGGCTTTGTCCTGGCAGCACAGCCAAAGCCTCCCAAGGTGGCCGCTGGACGCATCCAGCAGTGGGTGGAGATGGGGAGGGAGGGGCGGTGGGAGGCAAGGAGCGTTGAAGGGCCGGGCGCCCGGAATGCCAGGCAGCAAGGAAGGGCACCCCCACCTCCCAGAGAAAGTGGCAGGGTGGCGTCAGCCAGCCCAGAGTGCACCCTGCCGTCCAGATGCAGCCGTCCACGGAAGACCGCCCAGCCCCAGCCCCTGACCCACCAGGGCTCCGGACGCCAGCAGGCACGCTGGAGCCCCAGGCCCTCTGCCCACTCCAAGTGGGGGGCCCCACGGCCCCATGCAGGCTCAGCGGGACGTGCAGGGCAGGGTGGGCGGGTTAGTGAGTGACCCCATGCATCGCCCACCCAGGAAGCAGCGGCACGTCCCGCTCAGCGCCTCCTCTTCCATCCCTCCCTTCCTCTGCCACCTGGGACCGCCTGTCCCCACGGGGACTCTGCCTTAGAAGGGACGGGAGCTACCATTTCTGCAGCTCAGGCCACCTGTCCAGCCCCAGCCCGGAGGGGGCCGCTGCAGGCTGCCTGAAATTCCTCAATCGATGGATTTATGGCTTAACTGACAACCAATGATTCACCCGTTACCTAAATGTTAGAGGATCAGTGTGCCGCTGCAGGAATCAACTGGTTCGGAAAATTGCTTGTAATAAGTGCTTCAGTTTGAACATTAAGCGTGCTTAATTTAATGGAAAAATTAATGGAAAAAATGACTTCTCCCTGCCTGCTTTAAGTCGACATGAAGCTGTGCTCGCAGCCACGGGGTGCACAGGGCCAGGCCGGGTGAGGCTGGGCAGGCGGTGGCGCCAGGCTGCAGGGGACAGGTGGCTGCTGAGTGGGCTCCCGCCGTGTCCAGGGGCGGCTCGCCTTCCTCCCCTGGGACTGGCCCCTCCCCAGGCCCAGCAGCTCCCCTGGCTGTGGAGCGCCATCCCGATCCCTGTCCCCTCCTTTTGCAGAGATTTCCAGAGAGGGTTTGTGCAGGTGCAGATGGCTGGAGGAGATGGGGAGGGCAGGTTCTCAGAGTGCCCCAGGAAAGGAAGGAGGCACACCAGCCCCTAGCAAGTTCAGCCTGAGCATTTGCTCCGTTTATGCTCTTGCATGGAAGAAAGACGCTTATTTAAAATCAACTCCCATATCAGGAGGCACAAAGAGAAAGGCTGACCCCTCCCACTAGTAATGAGAGAGTTCATTTCACCTTTCTCAGCTCAGGACAGAGCAAGCATGCCATGGTCAGGTGCATGTGTCACCTTGGCCAGGCGGTGGTACCTGTTTGTCTGGTTGGGCAAGTGCTGGCCTGTCTGTTGCTATGAGGACATTTCATAGAATTAAATCATGAGCATGTCAGCTGCATCCACAGCTGATTCCATTTGTAATCAGCCAAGGGGCATGTCTTCTGCAATAAGGGATGCTCAGTCTAATCACTGGAAGCCTTCTGAGGAGGATTCAGAAGAGACAGGCTCTTCCTGTCTCGGCTGGTGAGCCTCTCCTGTGGAATTTGGCCAGACCCTCCATCAGAGTCATTGGCTTCACAGCCTGACCTACGGATTTTGGACTCTACATCCCCACAGTTACTTGAGACACTTTTATAAATTTTATATTTACAAATATTTCCTGTTGATTCTGTTTCACTAGAGAATCCTAACTAATACCAAGCACAAACAATAATCTCTCAATAGGTTTGTTATATTAAAATTAATATATAGTAAATAATAGCCTTCGTATCTATATCCACTGGTTGAACAATAGGTAGATGTGTGCGTATGTGTGTACCACATAGAGGATATAACGGAGAGGTAATCCCACAATACAACCCCAAACAAGAAAGTATCTATGAATGTGCTTAAGTAATGTGTAAAACGTGTATAAAAGAGCCCAAACGAGACCTGCACAGTTGAAAATATAAACCCTGTTTTGGGACAAGAAGACTCAACATCAGGAATATGCCAAGCCCTCCTAGGTCAATTTCAAAATTTAATGCTAATCCTTATAAAAAGCACGAATGGGTTTATTTTTCTGTAACTAGAGAAGCTGTTTCCAAAAATAATATATAAAAAAGCACTTCCAGAAAAACCCTGTAAAGGAGGAGCAGTGAGCAAAATGCATCAAATAGTGACACATTCTCGAAAGATTTCTCATGGAACAGTGTGGGGCAGACACACTCATGGGACAAAGGTAGAAAATCAGAAACTGATCCAAAAACATCTGGGAATTCAATGTGTGATGAAGTTGGAATTTCATATCAAAGGGTGTAAAAATGGACCTAAATGACATCTTTTTGAAGTATCAGGAGAGAGCAGGGCTGAGAGGTGTTGAATAAAGAAGGATAAAGTCACATTCTGATCTTTTTCTGGCTCTTTTTGGGAGTGAGGCCGAATTGGTCCATTAAGACAAGGAGACATTCCTCTAATTTACCCTCCACTCCCCACCCAGCCCCCTTCCCAGGCTTATTCTGTGACCCGTGGAGAAGAGTGATGCTGGCTTAGCCCAGTTATTTAAAACCTCCATCCCCTGAGCACTCACTGCCTGCTGGAAGGTGTACATGTATTTATTCCATTTAATCCCAGCCACCTTAAGGTAGACTTTATCCCCATTTGATCATTGTTGATCTATTTATAAAATAGAATTACTCCAGTCTTTTCAGGATTTGGGAGGCTGAGCAGATCTGTGAAGCGGCATCTTCATAAAGACAGACATTTGATAAATTGTGCTGAGACAACTGAGC